>PVIR01000565.1:0-168713 GCA_004026965.1 Petromus typicus
GGACTCATTTACATCTTCATTTTCTCATACCAGAGAAAAGATGCGATATGTATCTATCTGTGACCTATTTATTTCACTTATGAGGATATCCTCAAGGTATGTCCATTTAAGTAGAAATGATTCAAACTTATCATTTTTTATGGCAGAGTAGTACTCCATTCTGTAGAAGAACCACAACTTTTTTATCCAGTCTCCAGTTTTGGTCTGCTTTTTAAAGAGCTTTGTAATCACTTGTTTTGCCTACGTGAAACATAGCACAAATTTAAATATGCATTTTGAGGTGTGTTTTATGATATTCTATAGAAATTTGCTTATTTGTACTCTGAAGATATCAATCTGCTTTCAGTTCTAAGAACATGGTGAGCTCTTTATTCCATCAGCACTTTTATTCACCATGCCCTTTCGTTTCCAAGCACCTTCCCCTGACTGTTGACGTGGTTCTCCTTTTCAGATCTTTAGGTCTGAACTTGAACATCACTTTTCCCTAATGCACTTCTGTGCTTATCTCTGTCTAAAGGAGGTTCTTCTTGTTTTCTCTCACTACTTTTTTCATTCTTACCATAAAATTTACAACATCTCCTATTTAAAACGTTCATTTTACTTTCTCATTGCCTAGGTCCTTCATCAGACTGCAAATTAAAAGCAGTCAGGCTCCACTTCTATCAGCGTTTGCTTTGTTTTGCAGTGCTTGGGATCAAACTCACACACACACACAAGTGCTCAGCTACTGAGGTCCACCCACAGCCCCACAGCAAGAATTTTGGCCTTTGTGTTCCCAGCATCCACCATGCTACTGGCACATAACAAAGACTTAGTAGGCTTTGATTAACTCTGGAAATGTGGTATGCTCTGCTTTATGACAGTGTGTTCCTGGAAATTACCTAGGAAACCATTGTGAAAGTAGTATGAACTTATTCAGTGGTGAAAACCTCAGCAGGAAACTTAAAGAACCACCAGAAGGGGATGGTATATTGGTTGAGCTGCCTGGTTCAGAGCTATCAAAGTGGGGGCCAACTTCTTAGTAGCGTAGCTTTGGTATTTGAGCTACAAATACTCATACTCGCTTGCTTTCCTTCTTTCCCTGAGTTGCTTTTACCCATGGTTTGATGAGAGGATGGAAGAGAAATAATGGTCCTTTAAGGCTCTGCTCTGTTAGACACCGGCCATAATGAATGCCTTGATCTGGCTGGGCTCAGTGCAAGGGGGTGCTCAGTGGAGTCAGTGATGAAAAAAAAAAAAAATGAGCAGCTCTTCAGATGTTCATCCATTCACCTTAGAACTCGGTTCAGTCAATATTGGACAAATATCATTTCTCTGAACTCTTAACACCCATATTTTCCCACATTTGAATAGTATCTGAAATTGATCTTAATAATAAATGCCATTTATTTGACCAGTCTACTTGTAGGCTCTTTTCTTTATAAAGAGTAGTCTGACAACAGCACCTTGGAGCATTTGAAATAACACAAGAGTCAAGTCGCTAACATTAGTTTGTTCAGTAAAAGAACTTAGGAGCCCCTTGTTAGGAGTCAGCCATTGCAGCAACTTTTCAGCAAAATAGGACCACTAGCACCTCCTGGGAAGCAGCTGCTGTTTCAGACAAAAAGTGGAGTCTGTTTCCCCTCAGCATGATTCTAGGTACCTCCCACACTTCCCTTCGATCAATACAGTGTGAGAGAAGTGTGCCATATGGTTTCTGGCCTTGAGAGGTTTTTCAGATCCTTTGAGGACCCCGTTCCCTTGAGCCACCGAATGATGTGACATTCTGTGGGAGCAGAGAGGCACTTGCAGGAAAAGTGAGCTGCCCCACCCAGCACCCAGCACCCAGCACCCAAGCATGTGACTGGGGTAACCTCACGTCTTCTAGCCCCACTTGTTCTGGCTCAGACACCACCACATGGAGCAGAGGTAGCCATGTCCATCAAGCCCTGTCTGAATTCCTGACCCACAGGAGCAATAAGATAATTTTTGTTGTAAGCCACTAAATTTTAAGGGTTTTTAAAATGCAGTGATAAATGAGATGCCCACAGAGTTAGAATCTGAGTTCTTCAAACTGCTCTCTCAGTTTCCTCAACTTGAGAACAAACTCTCTCCTAATGAAGAAATATCCTTTAATGATGTAAACTTTAGAAAAAATTGCCCAGGGTTGGGAAGTTAGCTCATTGGTTCCAGTGCATGCCATGCAAGTGTAAGGTCCTGAATTCTATCCCTGGTAACAAAAAAAAAAAAGAAAAAAATTGCCCCTATTTCTCCTACATCAGATTTCCTGGCCCTTACAAAACAGTGAAGTGCCTTGTTAGGTCACAGTTTAAAATCTGTGGGACTATCACTTCCTCAAATCACCTTCTTATTTATGATCGCTTTAATGTGATAGCACTTCTTGAACTATCTGGGCCTTTCAAAAGACATTTCATTGCATAACCTAACATAAAACTGCACAATTGATAATAGAATATCACCTAACAATGTGTAATTCTAAACAAGAAGAAATGATTGCCTAGCTGTGGCAGTTCCCCAAGAGATCTTCGGACAAAAGTTGTTCAAGACCATGATCAGTTGATGGTCTAAATCTGACAAACTTCACAGTGGCACAGATGTGCCCTCCAAACCCATTCTTCTGAGAGCTACCACTCAGAAAAACCGACCTGCTGACCAAGCAGGATATCCTCAATGTGTGTGGCAGTTTCTCAATAGGAAGTATGAACATCAGGAACATTGCAAAAGGGAGGGCAAGAACTTTGAAAGATTAATATCCGGTGAGGTGTGAGAGGAAACTGTAAGCTACTTACTTTGCAGTAACAACTTCAAAATGAAAGCTATTTTGGTATCCACGTGTGTTTACACTAACCCAATAAAACTGAAGAGTCATGAAACTAGGAATGTGCAAGAATCCATGAGTCTGGTTTTCCTAGTCCTATTTTTTCTATTTTGGAAAAAAATTCCCCTATTGCTCCATGAAATACAGTATGTGTGTGTGGTTATGTGTATGTGTCACTCTGTGTATGTGTATGTATTTATGATTTGAAATAAACCACATTATGTCACTAGGTTCTATGCTTGCTATTTCTATTTTAATCCATGAATGCAATGCAATAATTATAATTGCTTTAACATTTCTTTGAAAGTAAACAGAACTTATCTTCTGTGCCCAACTATCCTTCTTAATGAGGCACTCAAATTGAGAAAGAAATCTCTTTTCCAGCTTTTGATTGGCTTGCCTTCTCCAGGGACTAAGTAGTTTATAAAACCATCTATATATGAGATCCCATATCAACCTGCCATCCTAGAGAACTCTCACAGCCAGTTCTACTCCATTATAAGATCCATCTAGGCGTCAGTCTACTAGGGGTGCAATTAAGACAAGAATCAGTACCATCATTCCAGTGCCATTCTTGGGCTGTGTTGCTACATTGCATTGGGGGAGACATAAAGGCAGAAAGAATCCTAGCCACTAGACCACCAGGGCCCCTCCTCATAAAGGGAGAAAGAAAACCATGGAACGCAGTAATCACTGAAAAAAAGCAAGTTACAAAGGAAAGGAGAATGTGGGATTGGATAGTGTGCTATAGGATCAACCTGACAAATACTGCCATGAAGTCAGTGATTGGCCCTGAGGTAGAAACAAAAATATCCTCCAGCAAGGGCAAAAGCTCATTGTCATTTTCCACTGTTGCAAAAGCACTGATGACATCTAGTAGGCACTGTGACCTCTTGGCCTTTCCTCTTGACCTCTATCAGCAGACGTAGAGGAGACAATGCCAAATATTAAATGGCCATGCACAACAAATTCTCAGATGAGAAAGATCACTACTGGCTTTATTTAAAAACAGAAAAAATAGCTTACTTTCTTTTCTAGCAAATGGTGTAGGGGAATTCACATCAGATCAGAGACCCGAAGTTGAGGGGTGTGGCCCTCCTCTTTTGACAAGAATGGTTTAAAGCAGTGCTGGGAGGTGAGGCTGAGAGATTTTCCTGTGAAGCCTCCCGCACATCAGCACTTCCGGTCACAGCACCTGAGGGCTTTCACTTCTCTGTGTGACGCTCTGTGAAGAACCACCAGTTAGGCCTGCTCTTAAAGATGAAAATGGCCCTGATTCTGTATCAGGGCTGACAGCAGAGAACAGGGAGAAAGCTGCATCCAGGAAATCTATGTCGAATGTTTGAAGGCTGAATGTACCTAAGATAGTGGTCTTCATGGACGCCTAGCTTCTACCAGCAGTGTGGACAGTAAAGCTGAGGAGAAGTACAGTGGAAATGAGGAGATGTGGTTGGGGGGCCATAGCTCAGGGAGAGGAGACTTCACAGAAGGAAAAAGGTGCAAAAGCTTGGCTGAAAAACTTTCAAAGGAGAATGTGGTCTGAGTCAGTGTCTACTACAGAAGGAGAGAAGAGAGTATTCATGCACTTCTGGTCTAGGTTAGGCT
The DNA here is from genome assembly GCA_004026965.1 of Petromus typicus. Taxonomy (NCBI): domain Eukaryota; kingdom Metazoa; phylum Chordata; class Mammalia; order Rodentia; family Petromuridae; genus Petromus; species Petromus typicus. The sequence continues at coordinate 4,424 of PVIR01000565.1, forward strand.
AGAACCATTGGCCTAGAGACTTCACTTCATAATGGGCTTCTTCAGCCCTTCTGGCATCTATGGACAGATCTCACCAAACTCAATCCCCTGGCAACTAACTGTAATACACAGTGCATTATATTCTGGGAACCACTGAATTAAAAACACCATCTGTTAGCTGCTTTCAGTGTGAAACTTTGTCATATCCTACATAAGATTTTTTGAGTGTCAATCTCTTTTGGCTATAACCAGGGCCTTGTTAGAGTTGAGTCCTTTTGATTTAGGGAGCTATAGGTTTTGGTTTTTTTTAATCAGGGATGGGCTTTGACAGTTCAACAACAAAGCAGTTTCCTTCATCTTCCTACACATTTTTAGCTGTCACCGTGATTCATGTGGCATAGTTCCTTGAAAGACAAAAAAAAAGATAAAAACAAAATTGACAGGCCTGTGGCTCATGGATAAATACATTAATTTTATTTATATGTGTATATGTCTGGATGTTCAAAATTAGAAGCATAAAGAAATATTTATGGTGATTAAATGTAAGTAGTAGGTAAAACTTTCTGATCCATTTTGAAAATTCCCCAAAGACAAACTAAAAGGAAGTAACTTTAATAACAAAGCTGACTTCTCAAATGTAGAGGTAGAGTTAAGACTTTAGAGGGAGGTAAAAAACATAGATCACGAGCCAGGAAGTTAGCTCAGTGGTTCTGGTGCCTACCTTGCAAGTGCAAGGGACTGGGTTCAGACCCAGGTAACCACATACAAAAATGCCAGGCATGGAGACTCAGGCAAGGTGGCTCAGGCCTGTAATCCCAGCACTTAGGAGGCAGAGGCAGGAGGATTGCTGTGAGTTCAAGGCTGAGCTCAGGGCCAGCCTGTACTACAAAAGCTAGACCCTGTCTCAAAAGATCAGTTTTTAATGTTCTTATAGATTAAAATCCTAAAGTTTAAATCTCCTCTTAGCAGCATATTTAGAAAAGGAGGTCCAATCAGGATATAAGAATATTAGAAAGACATTCTTCGTCATTGTGGCCAGAGGCCCCACAGGGGTTCCTGGATTCTTTCTGGGAGATTTACAAGGTCCTACCTTTTCCAACCACAGTTCTGTGTACAGTTAGATTTTTATTGTATGATTCAGCCAAAATAATGTAAAAAAACATATTAAATGCAGAAGGCATAGGTTCAGAAATCTGTCTACTTTTATCCAAGACCTTAAATTTCCAAAACTACAGCATAATGCCCATCTTCTCATTACTGTTTTTGGGGAAGATGGACTTAATACACATGAAATTCATTATTTATATTATTGTTTTCAGCGAACACATTTTGATAATTTCTCTATTTTAATTTCTAACATGGCAAATATTAATAACTATAAACCATATAAACAAATGATCTTTAGGGTTATAAATAAATTTTCAAGAGTTCAAAAGTGTTCTGAGACTGAGATGTTTGAGAATGCTGTTTTAATTTTTCTCAATCTAATTCTCTACACTGTATACCTGTATGCTATGATTTGGATACAGTTTGAGTTTTTCCCTAAGGCTTCATGTGTTGGAAGTTTGGTTCTCAGTTGCCTGTGGTGAGGTGGTAGGATGGGGCAGGTAGTAGGAGGGCATTGTCCTTGAAAAGCAGTAAAGCTGCTGTCATGAGATCTTACATGAGTGAGTTGTTAGGAGAGCAAGCCTGACCCTTGAATCTCTTTTTGGCTTTTTCTTGGTGTTGAGATCTCTTTCTCCTACACACTGCAAGCCAACACTGCCATCTATCATGAGGTGATATATCTGAGGTAGGCCATCACCAGAACCTATGCTATGCTGTTGAGACATTCAGCCTCCAAAACTATAAGCTACTGTAGAATGGTTGCCAAATCTCATGGGTTTTCCTTTTTGATTTCTTCTCCCTCTGTTTTTCCATATCATGCTATCAATATTTCATTATAGCAATTGCCAAGATGCAAGTACATTATCTAAATCTCACATCTTAGACTTGTTACCACTTCCATCTTCCTTCCTAATTTCCCCCCAACCGTGTGCTCATGTGCAAGGGTAATATACATATATTTGATAATCGGCATGGAAAACAGCCAATCAAAATGTTTGCCTAATCATAAGCAAAGGTCCTTTCTGAAAACAATATGTTCAGTCCCAATGTCTCTGAGCTTCTGGATCTTCCCTCCCGACTTATAAACTTCCTGTGCTCTAGCATATCAGAATTCCCTCTCTCACACAAAGACCATTCTGCTCATGAGTGGATCCTGGGTTTAGTACAGTATCTGGTACCTGATAGAAGCTCTTGAGCTTGCACTCTTTAGCCTATATATCTGTCCCAAACTCTGCTTCACCTAGAAGTTTTTCTTAAAAATTTAGAAGAACACCAAATGGAATTTTACTGTAATGAAAGAAAGTGAAAGTCACTAATAACTTTCATCAACCTAACTGACCCAGAGGAAATGGACCTTCAAATAATCTAAAATTGTGCAATATCTTGAATATCAGGATCAGAGTGAAAACTTACAGACATGATAAAATACCTCGAAGTTCTTACTTAAACAAAATCAGTTTAATTTCTATAAATAAAACCTAAATTAACACATTTCCTGCAGTGAAGTAGAGTGAGTTTGTGATTAGAAATGCATGGAATGTACTTGGACATCTAATTTTCTAGTGAGAAGATATTACAAGAATTGGGAAAACTAGATGCAGGGGATTTCCAGAGATCTGGGGCCAAGAAAATCAGTTTTGCTACACTTTGCCCAAGTTGGCAGGAGTAACTCCTCATGCACTTGTTCTTTCCTTCTTACTTTCTTTTGTGGATCGAATTATGATCTCTGATCATCCCTAATTCAGATGGTTAAGTCCTACGCCTTAGTACCTCAGAATGGGTCTTTGTAGAAATAATTCAGTCAAAGTGAAAGTGCGCACCAACCCAGTTTGGCTCTCATCTTTATAAAAGAGAGATTCAGACACAGCAGTACAACAGGGGGGAAGGTGACGTGAAGATACAGAAAGAACACCGAGTGAACACTGAGACAGATGCCTAAGGTGAAGTAAGTAGAAGGACTAACACATATTCTTCCCTTACACACCTCAGGAGGAACAAACTTTGCAGAAACCTTGCTTCTTAATTCCAGAATTGTGAGCTAGTAGTTTTCTGTTGTTCAAGCCACCTAGTCTTTTATGATTTGAAATGTTCCTTAAAGATTTATATGTGCTCTTACAGCTAACCTTGTCCCTTCTCCTGCCCCCACTATATTACCCCCTCCCCTGCTCCACAGACCCAGAGATAATGGAGACAAGCAACCATAGCCATGAACCAAAATAAATCCTCCTTTAAGTTGTTTTTCTAGGGTGTTTTGACATAGCAATGAAAAGCCGACTAATACACAGTCTCTGGGACTTTCTTGTAGCAGCCTTAGAGATTTTGCCTTTGGGTTCTCAAATTCAGTCTCATTTTTTCTCAGTTGGAGAACTTTCAGGGAAATAATTCTAAGGAGTTTTTTATTGGGATAAGTGGGATTTACAGGAACAATGGACATTTCCTCTGTTATAACTCTGGCAACTCTTACAGTCACACATAGCTTATGTGATTAACTTCTTCCTCAACCTTCATACTAAAGGCATCTTCAGTAATAAGCAAGTGAAAGTATAGCCCCTCGACGCTGGAAAGTAGGGGGTGCGGCCTAGCACATGTGAACACCAGACCCCACAACCTTCTGGATATCACCCTCGTTTAGGAATCTTCTCAGGGGTCTGTCCCTCTGCTCTTCGGGCCTGCTGGCACCTGGCCACACAGACACTTTCACTCTTGAGTCACCAGCCACTCAGGACTTTGATGTTGCTGCTGCACTCGGCAGGTCTCAGTCCCAGCTCATCCTCTTCCCTCTGTGCCCACACCTTCTTCTGCTCTTACTTCTCTAACACCATCATTTTTCTTCTCATATGCTAATCAGAGTCATCTTTAATCATTCTCGATGTCCTTCTGCTCCGTACTGTTGCCAAATTTCATGGATTTCCCTTTTTGATTTCTTCTCTCTCTGATTTTCCAGATGTGTTAGATAAGCTCTTGGATGACAGTTAGGGCTAAATCCCCAGCCCTTTAGTATACTTTTGATATTGAGATTTGACAGAATATTTGGCAGGAATATTTTAATGTTGGGGCACCAGAAGGATAGGGTAAAAAATATAAAAAAATCGAGGAGAATGGGATGAGAATCAAGAATGTGCTTGGCCAGGGATGTAGCTCAGTGGCGCTGCATCTGCCTGGCAAGCACAAAGTCCTGAGTTAGAGTCCCAGTACCAAAAAAAAAAAAAAGAATGGGCTATGAATTAAGGACCAGGTAGAACCAATAGGTTGGGGAATAAAGGACTGATGAAATGATAGCATGTATTACAGTTATCATGGTAATAAATGGAAGCTAAAAGTTCAATAATTTGTTTCAGGAAATTAAAAATTGGTGTGAAGGTGCAAACATCAACTGCTCACAGAAGAACAATATCAAAGTCACAGATTTTTGCAGAAGTATCTTTCTACTTGCTTGAATTTTCTTTCTCTAATTTTATACACATGATTAATTGCACCATTATATTTATTCACTTGTCAATCAGTATATTTTAGTATACTTTCTTTTTTGAATCAGGGTCTCACTATTTTGTAGTTCAGCTGGCCCTGAGCTCAACCTTGAACTCACAGCAATCCTCCTGCCTTTGCCTCCCGAGTGCTGGGATTACAGGTGTGAGCCACCACGCCTGGCACCGTGGTAGATGGTTCTGATTGCTGGTGGTTATGAATCTCTATACCCAGCATTGTTGTATGTGGTTACTGGGGATCGAACCTGGGCCTTTGCACTTGCAAGGCAGGTGCCAGAACCACTGAGCTAAATCCCCAGCCCTTTAGTATACTTTTGATATTGAGATTTGACAGAAAATAAGACTGACCTAATTAATCCATTATTTTCCTACATCCTCTCCAACCAATTTTAAAAGATTTAGCCTCAAATATTTATGTACATAAAGCAAATTTTCACTGAATTCCTAGACAAATTTTAATTCATTTACTGTAATGAAAATAAAGGTTAAAAGGCAAAGATATTGAATGATTATTCAGGGGAGCACTATACAGCAGTATTATTTCCCTCTGATCTCTTTTTCATTTCTAGGAAAAATGAAAAAATAGGAACATTATACAAAATGTAAGAATTAACCTCTCCATGTTGTGCATTTGTTTTCTTTGTTTACCATTTTTACCTTGTAAGCTTGAGAACTTTTAGGGTGATCATTTGAACTCATACAAGGAGAAAAAACTAGCTGGTACTCTTCTGACTTTTTAATATTGCAATGTAAAACAGCTTCCAGTTTTTAATGTTGAAGAATTGAGAGATAAGCCATAGCTTTTGCCTTTCTCCCAGGTTTTCTTGTCCAGATTCAAAATGCCAAAGTCAAAGGGGGCCCTCCTCTAATCCAAGCAGGAAGCTTTCAATATTCTCTCTCAGTTAACTATCTTTTGTAAAGATATCCATTATAAGTTTTTAAAGAGGTCAATCCAATAAAAATATATTACATTTAAACTGATGCAATTGATTTATAAAAAGGATTGTCACACAGACCTCACAGAAGTTCAGAGATAGGAAATTATAAACTGCTGAGTATCTTGTGGGTGAAACCAACAAAAAAAACTTGGCTTACATTGGGCAAGTGTGAAGATGTATGCCACCTGCGACGCAGTGCTTGATTCGTCACACTGCAAGTCTCTTTTTTGGCCTCTGCTTGCTCATGTGGACTTGGAGGGAGTCCAGGGATGGAAGCCGGGCGAGGAAGTCCTTGGAAAATGCCCAGTTTTCATTATCACTCAAGCCTTCTGAATGGATACAACTTGTCTGGACTTGTTTGAAAAGTTTTTGAGAAATATTTTACACATGACAAATGGAGTTCTGGTTATAGAAGCAGCAACTTATTTAAAGTGTCCCAGGTTTGTGGTAAGAGGGAACAAGAAAGAGAAACTTGGGGCCGGGGATTTAGCTCAATGGTTCCGGCACCTGTCTTGCAAGCGCAAGGACGCGGGTTGGATCCCCGGTAACCACATACCTGTACTGGGTGTGGAGACTCACGCCCAGCAGCAACCAGTACCACATACCACAGTGCCGGGCGTGGTGGCTCACGCCTGTAATCCCAGCACTCGGGAGGCAGAGGCAGGAGGATTGCTGTGATGTGAGTTGGAGTCTGAGCTCAGGGCTAGCCTGAACCACAAAGCGAGACCCTGTCTCAAAAAACCTTAAAAAAAAAAAAAAAGAGAGAAACTTGTGGTTAAGGTAGATCTAAGGGTGTGTGTGTGTGTGTGTGTGTGTGTGTGTGTGTGTGTGTACACAAAGATGAAGCGTCATGGAGATGGAAAGGTGGGTCTTTGGGCACCCGGCAGTTATGCCGCCAGGCACTCATTAGTCTGTTGAGCCCGCAGGCCTCATGCACAGGTGCTCATGTCAGCCATACTTGACACGTAGTTTTAGAACTCATAACAATTAAATGAGCACTTAGCAGGATAGTAGGACTAAGTTTAGTCCTGGTTGATTAGGAGAAAACTGATACCCAAGGAAGTTAGAAAATTTGCCCTGAACCACAGACTTACTCTATCCATCTCCCAGAGCTTTGTAAGCACTATCTCAACTGCTTTAGTGTTTCCTCTAGTTTTTTTTTAATTGTTAGAATATCCTCTCAGAATAAACACAAAAACCTTCCACCTTCCATTAACAAGCATTTCCTGAGAGTTGCTGTGTGCTAGATTATACTAAGAGGCAATGTATTGTATTAGCCTCTGGGGCTAGGGAGGTAGCACTGTCCTACTAGGCATGAGACACTGGGTGCATTTCCCAGGACTAATATATAGAGTATATGTATATACATTTGTTGAAATAGACAGACAGACAGACAGACAGACAGATGAAATAGCTCCTCATTCATTCACCTGTTCAGCAAAGTCTTCTTAAGCATTCAGACACTCCTAGTGTTTCAGACACTATGTGAAATGGTAGGATTATAAAATCAAGTAAGATTCTGTGTTTAATGTTAGTAATGATAGTAACTATGCTAATAATGGTGGATAACATTTCCTGAGCATATTATAAGTGCTTTCTTGTTCTAAGCATTACACACCCATTATTAGCTCAGTCAATATTCTCTGTAAACCTGTAAGTTTGGTACTCTTATCATAATATTGTTTACATATGAGGAATCTGATGCATAGAGAGATTAAGAAACTTGTGATGGATCCAACAGTCAAACTGTTTGAACACTGGATACTAGTGTAGGAAGCAAAAACAACAAGAGCAATTTTTTTTTTTCAAAATCAGGAAAGTGAAAGAATTTAGGGTAGTCCATGGTCACGAGGGTCAAGGGGAATCAGTGACCAAATATACCTGTCTAGGGTTCAGACAGGATACTTGTCCTCCAAATGGGCTTGGGGCTCTTGACAAGCTAGGTTAGGAAGGCTGACAACATGTGATAAACTGAATGTTCAAGGGACACAAATGAAATTCTCATAACTTCTTTCCTCATCATTTCAGATGTAAGGGGCTGTTTCTACAACAGTTGAAGACAAGGCAGAGATGACTTTGGTTGTGTCTGGGAAAAGATTAGCAGGATGCTAGTGGCTTCATATTATTAGGAATATTGGGGTAGTTATTTATTTTATTAGGGATTAAATGCAAGATGTTCCTATAGTGTCTGTTCATTTGTTTAATAAATATCTAATAAGTGTCTACTATGTGCCTAGAAATTGTCCTAAATATTGAAGATACATAATGAACAAAATTTTTTAAAAAAAATCTTTGTTCTTGTGGTGACATTCTCAAGAAACAAAGCATAATAAATATGTATATCACAAAGCGAGTTAGAAGATGATAGGTGTTATTTAAAAAAGCATAGTAGGAGATATTTAAACTAAATGAGGTAGGACTAGCTAGTGCAACAGTCCTGTGGCTGTAAGTTTCTTGGTTATTAGGAGGCGGGGTGGCTAGGTCATGGTGAGGGCAGGAAGTGCAGCAGGTGAGGTCAGAAAAGAGATGGCTGATGGGGCACACGGCGGCACCTGGAAGGCTTTGACATGGGGAGAGTAGGAGTCATGCAGGGAAGGAGAAAGAGGTTATAAATATATTTTGAAGTCAACAAATGTCTTGACAGGTGGGCAGGAGAGGTGTCAAGGTTGAAGCAAACTTCCTGGTTTTTGACTACATCATGAAGAAAAATGGAGATGTGGTTAACTGTGACAGAGAGGCCTCATTTGGAATGGTTTGGGGAAAGATAACGGCATTGTTTTAGATCTAGTGATGTAAGGGAGGCTGTTAGACATTTAGGTAGGGTGGTATAGTCAGCAGTTAGGAAATGGGCTGGTGTATAAAGCAGAGGGAGTCCTTGGTATATGGGTGCCATTGAAAGCCACTAGCATAGGGAATCACAAAGGGAAGAAGAGAAAAATAAGAAGACGACCCAGGGCTGCATGTGGGCCCTTCAATGTCAAGAAACCTAGAAGGAAACAGCCACGGGAACTGAAAAGGAGTAGTCGCTGCTAAGAGAAGTGAGGAGATTGTGAGTCCTGGGACAGGAGGACGTTGGTCAAGAGGCATCCTGGCCTGTCTGCCGTAGGAGGGACACACAGGAGTGAAAGTTATGTCCAAATCTTTCTCCATTTACCAGAGTCAAGACCTAGGCAAATGATTTAAGAAACAGAAACTTCTTTATATCTTGGCAAGAACACAAAATTGCTTCAGCAATTTGCATAAAAGCACCCTGTGAGAAGGAACCATGTGAGTCAAGAATAAACGGAGGAGATTTTAGCAATATCATTAGTCATTAGCCCAGTTCTTTATCTCATGTGTACATGTGGTTTCTAACCAGGCTGGAATTTGTTTAACAAAACAATCCTGGTATCCATTTCCCTCTCATCATCCTTCAAGCAAAAGAACATTTTTGAAATTGTAGGTCATGCTATCATGTACTCCTTGAGGTGTCTTATTTTCATTTTCTGAATTTCATAGGGAAAAAAGAATATATGGAGCCTTAATGAACACATGTCTAAATAAAACTAAAGAGAACAAGCTTTGCTTGTGTTCATTAGCATTTTCATCTTCATACGCCTCCAAAGTGCTTTGGGGTCCTTAGTCCTGGTCTCTACTGGCGACCTAACATAGTTCAGTCTCAAAACTGTTTCAACATTCTTCATCCATTCTGTCCACCCTCTCTGGTTACGAATAGAGCCCAGATAAACCAGATTTGGCTGGATCAAAATAGGGATTTGAGATTAGTGGGAACCAAAGTCTGAGTTCTGGATAAGCAATGGGAAAAGACAGGAACCATCTGAAGACTCATTCCAGGGAAATGCAAAGTCAGGTAACAGGTGAGAGGGTGGAGCAAGCAGAGCGTGGAGATGACTCTAAGACAATAGAACCCTGTGGGCCTGACTTCTGGAGGCTTTGGTGATAGAGCTGATAAAAGTTCCTGTCCATTCAAGCATCTTGCATTCACTTATTGCATGGCTCCAACGTCTCATGAACAGTTTCCTTTTCATGAGGTAGTAATATGTTTATATTATTATAATGAAGAAACCAGACAGTCTAATGATGAGAGGTCTGGGACTAGATGGAATAGCATTGGGGAAATAGCACCAGCTGGTTGAGTCAGACTGAAATGACTTCAAATCCAAGCCCTCCAATTTTCCTTTCAGGCATTACTTAATTTCCTTGGGTCTCCACAGTTTCCTCCAAATGGACATTATGATACAATCCTGGAGAAGGTGTTGTGAAGATACCAGATGATCTCTGGAAAATAGCTGATACTGTAGGGAGGATATAATGCCAATTTAGTAGGAGTTATATGTACCATAATGTTTACCATTATTTTATTTGTTGTGGCAAGATGTAGGAAAAATAGCCTAAATGAGTTTTCCCATGTAGAGGCTGAGAAAATGAAGTATTGCTCTAGAAAAGAGATGGCAAACTCATCATATTTTGCCCTCTGTAGATGTCTGTAACCAATTGCCACATTTCTTCTGCTCAAGCTGGGGGACAGCTTCCAAGTTATGGCTCCAGGACAATACCAGTTAATGGAGCTGTCTTGTGTGATATAGCCTGTTTACCACTCACCTGGAAAAGTAAGTCCAGGGAGGCGTTTCTGAGAGCTTGCGTACTGACAGTCATTTTAACAAAGAGGGGAGAGTGTGACTCCAAGCCAACCCTCAACAGTGACATTAGGAAGAACCTTTCAGCCCCTGAGGCGGCGTCTAGCTGTGGATGGCAGCTGTCGGTAAGGAACACACTTGTATGTGTGAAAGTCTCTGGATTCCCTTCTGCACAGTTATGAGGAGTTGCTGTCCAGTGTCCACTTCCAAGGAAGGAGCAGATGCAGCTCTGGGCAGTAGCTTGCTGCACATCCTGGGTCCTAGGCCACACCATGTCTTTCAAGGCCTGGGACTTCCCAGGAAGAGGAACGGGTTTCGCCCAGCCCGAGCGCAGCTGCCTGCCTGCCCACCTCCCTGCCTCACGTAAGCCCAGCCCTCCCCAGGCTCAGGAGACAGGAAGGGATTTGGTGCTTTCTCCCTTCTCCACCAACAGCCCTGCCTCAGCCAGGGTGGTCAGTACTGAAGCAGGGAACACATGCTCCCCCATCCAAGGTCAGGCTCATGGCTTCGCATTCAGGAGAGATCCCCCAGTGAAGATGACGATGCTATCCACACACCCGCCCCCCTGCAAAGTGTAATAATAAACAGATACCCTCTGCCTGACGGACAAGCCGGTAAGTGGGAAGAGTCAGGGGATTCCAGGTTTAAGTTTCCGCATTTGACTGATCCTGGATGTTTCTGCTGTTTTTAGAAAGACTTGCCACTCTGACTGGTTCAATATGGAGGGAAAGAGGAGGCTACGGCAGGTACCTGCCAATGTACTCACTCCATTGCAGGTTCTTTTAAAATGCTGTTGCCTGATGTGTGACCTTTTCCCTGTAACACCTCTTTTTTTTTTTTTTTTTTTTTTTGAGACAGGGTCTCACTTTGTAGTTCAGGCTGACCCTGAGCTCAGCTTTGAACCCACAGCAATCCTGCCTCTGCATCCCAAGTGCTGGGATTACAGGATGAGCCACCATGCTTGGTACTGTGGTGTGTGGTACTGATTGTTGGTGGGTGTGGGTCCCCATGCCCAGTATTGTATGTGGTTACTGGAATCAAACCTGGGCCCTTGCGTTGTGCGACAGGCACTGGAACCACTGAGCTAAATTCCCGGCTCTCCTCTGTAACACTCTTTTAAGACCCAGGAAACCAAACCATCCATCTCAGGCCTTGGCTGAGCCTTCCAAATTCCGATATCACAGTCATATCACAAACATCCATTGTATGAAAGGAGGATACAGACAGAGGACAGAGGATAGAAACACATATAGGAAGAACAAATTTAGAGATTTAATGCACAATGTAGACCTAAAAATGTAGTGTGCAGTTCATGAAATACACAGAGAAAGACAGCAACTCCACGAGGCAGTGCCGGATCAGTGCAAACTGGCTTCACTTGATCAAAGCAGCTCTGAAGCCTTCATGTGAGAGGGAGGGGAAGTTGGAACCTCAAAAACCACATGGGGAGTTGAGTGAATTCAAATATGAATCATAAGTTTGAGGAGATAAAATTGTAACGTGTCCATAGCAAAAATGAGATTAGATCAAACTGTCGATTCACTGACAAACCATGGAAAGTCAGTAATGAGAAACAAGCACTCTCTGGGCAGATCGATAAGAACAGTGATAAAATGAGTCCATAGAAAAGCTTGGGCTTATTTTCTCCTAGAAATCTGATGTCTTTCATACATACAAGTGATAATAATCCTCTTCTTAGGCTAGGAACCTGGTGCAGTCTTTCCCATATGTTTGTTCATTCATTCCCAATAATCAGCCTGGATAGGATGCTTTATTTCTTCCAGTTTTCCTATGGCAGAACTGGTCTAGAGAAGTTTAGGAAAGGCTCCTATTTGCCCTGAAGGGAAGGAGCTTAACTGAGAACCCTAGTGGTCCTGCCTCAAATCTGTCTCGGAATAGGTTGAGGACATAGTTTCTCCGTGGCAGCAGATATGGGAGAGCCAGCCCCCAGCCGGCAGCTCTCTACACTTCACCTCCCGCCAGATGGCGCCCCTTTCTTAAGGTTCCCTAAGCTCCGCCATGATTTGAGGGTACATCTCACATTCATGGCCGGCTTGGTCAGTCTGGCAGGCTGGGTTCCATCCCCAGATTTTCAGACCTCTTAAGTTAGGACTGGAGCCTGAGAATCTGCACTCAAACCCCTTCCCAGATGACGCCGGTGTGGGCCCTCCACAGAGAGCCTGCTGCTTGGAGTTCAGTTCTAGTGTTGCAAAACGGCTACTTTAACAACTTTCTCGCTGTACAGAGACAAAAACCAAAGGGGTATGGTTTTATTTGATGGCAGTAAAAGTTTCAACAACTGTGTATATGCTCAGCAGATCCTTGTGGGGCGCCCCACACCTCAACAGCGATTTGTAGGAACCACACATTTTCCTATGTGAAACAGCCCTGGAAGTTCTAGGAAGAGACCGGCACCAGATGTGTCTGAGAATGCAGACCTGCTGTTCCCTGGGTGTCTGCGCTCCTCCTGGTGTTCGCAGTAAGCCCCGGCTGAGCCCCAGCTGCAGGCTGCAGGCTGAGGGAGTTTCTGTTCCAGGCCCAGCTGGCCCGACATGAGGCTTTCGCTGGGGAACAGTGTCAGAAGGCCTGGCACTCGGGACTTGACGCCAGGCCCCGTTCTCCGCCTGTCTGATGTCCACGTTCCCGCCCTCAGAATCCCCTGGGATACTGTTAAACCGGGCTGCCTGTGCCCAAGCCCACATCTGCCTCATTAGAATGGGGGAGGAACTGGCAGTTTTAACAAGCTCCTTGGATAATGTTACAGCTTCTAGCCCAGATCTCCCACAGAGAAACAACTCTGAATTACCAGAGAGAGAAGTATGAAATCCCACTCCTGGGGTCAAGACAGAGGGCTGATTCCAGGGCCCTTTCCTTCTTCTGTCAAACAGTTTATTTTATTTGACTTTGTAGCTCGATTTGCAAGGAAAAGTATTCTTTTTTTTTTTTTCTCGAGACAGGGTCTCACTTTGTAGTTCAGGCTGGCCCTGAGCTCAGCCTCAAACTCACATCACAGCAATCCTCCTGTCTCTGCCTCCTGAGTGCTGGGATTACAGGCATGAGCCACCACGCCCGGCACTGGTATATGGTACTGGTTGCTGCTGGGGTGAGTCTCCACGCCCCGTATTGTATGTGGTTACCTGGGATCGAACCCGGGTCCTTGCGCTTGCAAGACAGGCGCCGGAACCACCGAGCTAAATCCCCGGCCCTGGAAAAGTATTTTTAAGTGAGAAACCTTCTGGCTATTTGTCAAGTTTATGTTATCATCCAAATTGTAGAATTCACACAATTCCTATGGCTTTCTAATCTTGCCTTTGAGATTACTATTTAGACCAGATTGTGTAGAGACGTCTGTGCAAGTGCTGCCACCTAGCGATAGAAAGGACAATGATACACGCCGGAATGAACGTCGCTGGTACGCAGCGAGTAGAAATGGTCCTGGTTAACGCACAGGTTCAGCGCCCCCTGGAGGCCTACTGCTCGGAATCACTGCCGACCTGTCAAGTCAAAGGTCCTCCAAAGATGGCCCTGATCCAGCAGCAAAGGCATTCCTGTGAATTTGTTAAAAATGCAGTTTTGTACACTGCTCCAGGCCTTCTTAATTAAAAATTCTGAGAATGGTTCAGAAATTGTTTTAACAAATCCTCCAGGGGATTCTAATATATAATATTGTCTGAGAACCAGGGTTACAACCTAAAATGATGGTTCTTGAGCTTGTTGGAGTCGTGCACACTGTGGCCTTGGTGGAAGTCTCCTGAACCGTACCAGTGACATATATCCAGATTTTAGCAGCCACTTTTGAAGAGTTCATACAGTAAAACACATGAAGCTGGCCCCTCTCTCAGTCTTGGCTTAGTCAGAGTTGGGGTAAGGAAAAGGGTGGAGTGCAAGAAAAATGTTCTCCGGTGTGGTACTGAGAGATAGTTTTGCCTAGGGGTCCTGATCCTGGTTTGACTTGGTGGTTTTTAGAACCACTGGTAGCCTATACTGTGGCCATCTCTGGGTATAGAAAAAGGTCCCTTGGGCTGGGGAGTTAGCTCAAGTGGTACTGCACCTAACCTGGAAGCACAAGGGCCCAAGTTCAATCCCTAGTACCACCAAGAAAAAAAAAAAGAAGGTTTCTTTACTTAAGTAAAATCCCATTCTTAAAACTAGCACTTCAAAATTTTTAATAATAAAAATTTTTATGTAAATATGTTCTACACAATATCAAGTTTATATTGGTTTTATATAGATTATACATATCAAACTCTTGGTGATAAAGTCTGAATTTTTCAATAAAATGAAAAATTCAATACCACTAAAAAATGATTCTCTGTTAAAAATAGTTCCTTCTTTTGTCTTCCCAGGAATGGTATCATTATGTTAGTCCCCTATATGTTGCTTTGATGAAATACTTGATATGAGCAATTTAAAAGGAGGAAAGAGGGCCAGGGAGTTAGCTCAGTGATTCTGGCGCCTGTCTTGGAAGCTCAAGGGCTCAGGTTCGATCCCCGGTAACCACATACCATACTGGGTGGGAGACTCACGCCCAGCAGCAACCTCTACCACATACCACAGTGCCGGGCGTGGTGGCTCACGCCTGTAATCCCAGCACGCGGGAGGCAGAGGCAGGAGAATTGCTGTGATGTGAGTTTGAGGCTCAGCTCAGGGCCAGCCTGAACCACAAAGCGAGACCCTGTCTCAAAAAACCTAAAAAATAAATAAATAAATAAAAGGAGGAAAGATTTTCTTGATTTTAGTTTCAGGCATTTCGGTCCATGGTCAGTGAGTCCATCGTTGTTAGGTCAGTGAGGAAGAAACATGGAGGTAGAAGTGTGTGGTGGTGGACAGTCCTCACCTCACGGTATTCAGGGAGCAGGAAGAAAGGGGAAGAGCCATAAAGGAAAGAGACAGGGCCCAGACACAGTCCCAAGGTCACGGCCTCATGACCCGCTCTCTTCACCTAGGCCACCTCCCACAATGTCATTAACTGATGGATCCACTGACCACGGCAGAGCCTTCAAGATCCAATCACTTCCACAAAGCCCACCAGTAACCAATCTTTCATCAGAATAAGTTTTGGGGAGATAGATCTCAAACATAATGATCACTCCACAGTTTTGATGTCTACTTAATCCCTTTATCTTGTTTTTTGTAGAGGTGATTGCAACATTTGTCAGTCTTTCTTGTGATATGATAATATTCAGATATAGTGTAAAACTTTGTTTTTAAATAAAAATTTAATTTTGAGAAGCTATGGTGCTTACTAATTTCATTCTCCATTGGCCAAGTTAACTCTAACCTAAAAGCTTAAGTGAAATCAAATAATTTACTTAGTATATGCTATAAAATTAATATTGAGTAAATAAAATTAAAGTTTATTTGGCTTGGATTCTTACAGCTGTATTATAAAATTATATTGAATATTGTAGATTTTTTACTCAACATTTCTGTTGTACTGTTGAAAATAGCCTGAAATTTAGATTTAGTATGGATTTTTTCCCCCAGTATCAGGAATTGAACTAAGGATCTTTCATTTGTCAGGCAAACATGGGACCACTGAGCCAAATCACTGGCCCCTGATATGGATGTTTTTAATGCAGTTTTATATTTCATGTATCTGCAAAAGTTTTAAACAACATTTTTATTAAAACTGTCAGAATATTTAAAGATAGCTTTTAGCACTATTTACTATACAGCAAATATATACTGTTCCAGAGGTGCTTTAGAGGACTTTCCCATTACAATTCATTGTTTGCTACATGTCCCTGGCCTTCAGACTATTTTGATGTAGTTTTTCTTAGTTGTCAATTTATTACATCTAATTTACTTTTGTACATTAGAGAACACTACTAAAATGTGTATATGTGGAAATAGTTGCATTTAGAAAATAATGTAATGGTAATTATTACTGTTCTACAAAATTTACATGGGAAGTGTATCCAGAATAACTGATTTTTTATTTAGCTTTTAAAACATTTTTAAATTTTGAAAGCAATCATACTGGTTGTAATACTTCGTGTAAGAGTTTCATATATATTCTTCTACAGAGTTTTCTATATTCTTTCAAACATATATATCTATATATACATATTTTGAATTTTTTCCCAAAACAGCCATAAACATGGAGTCACACCATAATATATCTCTCCATAATTTGCTTCTTTCCCTAAAACTCTCCTTACACTTAATATTATCATGGATACATAGGCAGGTACAGCTCCCTTGTAAAAATAATTAATGTCTTAGTTATTTTCTCATTACTCCGACGAAATACCCAACAGTCATGTTTGTTTTAGCTCAGTTTTTAGTTTCCAGCCCATAATTAGCTGGCTCTAAGGCAGGGTGGGCATGGCAGAGAAGAAATAATCCGTGGCGTGGTAGGCAGGAGGTAATGAGTAGCAAGCCTCCTATTCGCTCCTGTTCCATTCATGCTACAAGCCTATTGGTTGATACCACCCCTGTCCGCCATGGGCCTTCTCTTCTCCACACCGAGAAGTTTGCTACCTTCTCAGTAGATGCGTCATCACACACCCTTTATCCATGTTCACACACCCTAAATTCACTCCTGAAAACTCCCATTGGTGAGCACGAGGACATCTAGATACACACTATAACACTTAATATCTTACAGAAAAATGTCTCTATTTATTAACTGTCTGCTACTGATTGTTATTCTCATTTTTTTTTTCCTTTTTCTACATTGTTAAAGATGGAACCCAGGGTCTCCTACATGGTAGGCAGAGTGCTGTACCACTGAGCTGCACCCCCCGCCTACTTTCAGTTCTTATCATTGTATAAATATTCTTAAGTATTCTTAAGCTTTAGACAATTTTGTATCCAGTGAGTAGATACTTATAAGGATGACAGTGATGTTAAAAGAAACTCTTTAAAATTTGAAGGTGCCACTAAATTAGTTTCTTAAAAGATGATACTCATTTATACCTTCATCAGTAAATCCATGATAGTATTTGTTCCCTCACATCCTTGCAAGTATCAGAATTAATCTTTTACCTTCTCTTCGATGTGACAGATTATTTCTCACTTTGCATTCCTCTGTCATATGTAGAATATCTTGTTTTTAATTTTTTGACTTTTCTTTCTCATAGTACTGAGGATTGAATGGTGGGTCTTGCACATATTGCATCTACAGCTTTAAAATTCTAAAAATATATT
This sequence comes from Petromus typicus, assembly GCA_004026965.1. NCBI lineage: Eukaryota > Metazoa > Chordata > Mammalia > Rodentia > Petromuridae > Petromus > Petromus typicus. The sequence continues at coordinate 21,725 of PVIR01000565.1, forward strand.
TTTCAGATAGTTTGTCTGAGTTGTTCAGGCTGTCCTCAAACCTGGGATCCTCTTGCCCTGGCTTCCTGAGTCACTGGGATTATGGGTGTGTTCTACCCATACTTTGAATTTACTTTTAAATTACCTTCTTTTTAGTACTTAGGGATGAGTATAAGACTTACTGGTGTTCCCTAACTTGTTGGCATTCTACTTGTTCTACATGTTCCACATGTTTTCTCCAAGACATCATTTCTTTAAACTTTCATTTTTTAAAATTAATACATGTTTGCAGTACACAACAGTTACACCAGGAGGAATTGGTGCATGTATATAACACATTTTGACTCTTTTTATAACTCCTTCCATTACTTTCCCTCTTGGTTGTTGCATTTTTTCCCTTCCCCTCCCTGTGTCCTCCCTCCATCTCTTTTTTTCCTATTATTTAACTTCCATTTTGCTCTTTATTTATATTTTAGATTTTTCATATAAGAGAAGCCATGCAATATTTAAGCTTGTGTGTGATTTACTTCACTCAATATTATGGTCTCGAGATGCATCCATTTCTACAAATGTCTTAAGTTTTACCTTTCTTTATGGTAGATTGGTGCTCAATTATGTGAAAACACTACATATTCTGTAACTATTTATCAGTTGGTGAACATCTAGGCTACTTCCAAGATTTAGCTATTATGAATTGTACTGCTACAAGCATATAGTTATGGATGTATTTCTGGAATAGATGCCTTTAACTCTTTCAGAAAGATACTTGGAAGGGAAATGGCTGGGGCAAATGGAATTTTTACTTTTAGCTTTTTGAGGAATCTCTATATTGAGTCCCATAATGATGGTACAAGTTTATATTTCTACCAACGATGTAGAAAGTTTCCTTTGAAAGCATTTGTTACAATTTGATTTCTTGATGATAACCATTCTTCTTCGGGTAAGAGGTCATCTCAGTGTTGTTTTAATTTGAATTTATCTGAGGTAGAGGCTTAATATTTTTTAGTTCATTATATATTCGAGATATTACTTCTTTTTGTGAGGAATAGATGGCAAAAAAATTTTTTTTCCACAGGTGTGGTTGAACTTACTCTCCATTTTCCAAGGTTTTGGTAGCATTTCCTAACCTAGGAAGAGGCTATTTTGAGAATAAACCCACTGGGAAGGCCTTGTGGGAGGGTAAAAAGATCTCTTGGAGCAGTAGTGGCGAAACCATGGCACAGATGCAGCAGCAGGCTGGCAGAGCCCTCTCTGTGGGCACATGAGCCAAGTTGCCTCGGCCAAGGTTTGACATATTAATCAGCATGCATACCACAGCCAAAGTGCAAAAGCATGCCAAATGCAAACCTTTTCCTTTCAATAAACACTGTTTGTATCATTGAAAGCTCTGTTAATTTGTTTTTGTTTTAAGACAAAAGATGTTAATGTCTGTTATTTTTTTCTAAACTAAAGCCTTGGTATTCATATTTAATTGCACTTTACAAGGAATAAGTGGGTTTGGGGTTGTAGTCTGGGCACTTGCCATCTCAGTCTTGGAGGAACGCTGGCCCAAGAGAAGCGGGGATTATGGAAAGGGACCTGACAAACGGAGTGACTGGGAGCCGGGCACTGGGAGGAAGCCAAGCCAAAGCAGAGTCCAGCAAGATTCCGTGAAGAACATGTTTATGACCAAGGCCAGGGCACTAGGAGGCGCCACAAATAAAGGCCTCATTAGATTGGCAGGGTTTTTCTTACTCTGAAACAGGATATCATTGCCCTCTAACAAATATCTATGATGTTTATGCTGATAAGTTTAACAAAGTAGTTTGTTTAGTTTAGGGTTTTGTTTGTTTGTTTTTAGTATAAAAAGACTAAACTAGGATTCCTTTTCGCAGCTCTTTTCAGACTCCTTCCTGGGTTAATTTGCCTGCATTACAATAAATGCGGCTTTCTGCTTTTGTTTACAATAAATATTTCTGCTCAGTCCTCTTTTGACTCTCTACTTTGTAATTCTTTCTGGTTTGGGAGAAGAACACACCTACCAGCAGATGCTAACAGGTATCTGTGACTGCTCAGAGTGGAAAGGTTTTACAGCTAGTGTGGAGATCTCTTCCATTACTCTGCTTTTCCATGGTGCACTCAGGTGTGGTTAGGTACGGTCCTTTGCCTCTGTCCCAAGATCCAGATCCCTCTCAGTGTGGCAGGGAGGTACCGCATTCTCTGGGAATGGACTGCAGTCATGTTAATTACTTAAGTAGACCTTTCCCCATTTGATTTTCAGTTACCCACACTCGGTCATGGCCTGAAAATATTGAATGAAAAATTCCAGAAATAAGCAATTCTCGGGTTTTAAGTTGCACATAGTTCTAAGTCTTGTGATAAAACCTCACACCATCGCACTCTGTCTCAGCTGGGGTTGTGAACCATTCCTTCATGCAGCATATGCCTGTTGCATATTCTGCTGACACAGGAGAGCAAGGCTGGCTCCCCACTTAAAACGTGAGTTCCTGTTCTCTAAAATCCAAGAATGTATTTTAGGAATGACTGACGGAGGTTTGAGTAGGAAAATTTTATTGAGAGAGAAAGCTTCTGCCTAAGAGAGACAGAAGAGAGAACCCGGAAAGGTGGGTAACCCACCCACCTCATTTTTCAGAGGGCTTTTATGGCACCAAGCCATGAAGTGAGGCAGGTTTAAGGTGGGGGCTTCCAATAAGATTCAAGGAGGTGGACAAATGAACAGTTAACCAATGGATAAAATGGGGGTTTCCCATAAGATTTAAAAGAATGGCCAAACCAGTGGAATTACAACAAGTACAGTTGTTTAAGCAATCTTAATCAAATGGGATTCAATGAGAAATTAAGTCATATAGGATCTTTTTGATCCTAGGTGGGCCAAATTCCTGGCCCTTTGTCCCAGGGAATTCTCAAGGCTGCTGCACTGACAACATATATTATGGCTGCTTTGCAGTATATTCTAAGGGCTGCAGGGCAGAAAGAAAGGTTATGTATTTCCTAGAATAATTTGATTTAGGTTTCTGCCCCAAATTTTACATACATCAACCACTGTCTTAGTAGACTACTCATTTATTTTAATTCTTAAGGATCGAATTCCTGTTTAGGCCTGGAACTGCTATAGATTATGCTGAGAACTGTCATTTCCTTGTGAGTCACTTCCTGGTAGGCAGAGTTTGAAAGATTTCATGCGGGTAGCATCTTCAGAGGGCACTGGAGCTGTCTCTGAGGACAGGCGGGTCGAAGGGTCTTAGAGGGCTGCTGTACTTGCCTGATATCCTCAAACAATGTCACAGAGTTTCTTTCCTTCCCTAGCAGTAGTACTTTACCGAGTGTGGGTGATTTTCAAACATGAACCCATATCAGTATTGCCTGGAAAACTTGCAAAAACATGGGAGCTCAGCCCCCACCCCTGGAGTTCCTGAAGTGATAAGCCTTTTGTGGGGCCTGAGACTTTGCATTTATAAAAGACCTCATTAGCACTATTGCTGCTAGTGTGGTGGCTGTACTTTGAAACTGTCTTACTTTGAGAGAAACTATGGCTTTCTATATTTATTGCTGTAATTTTGCAACTCAAGAATCAGGTGTTGGGCTCGGTTCCCAGCCACATCTGCCTGAGAGAACAGGAGAGCCAGGTTCCCTGAGTGCTGCCAGAAAGGAAGCTGACTTTCTACTTGTCTCAGCTAGACATTTCTGGCCTTCAACTTCCCCCTTTCCCTCTTATTCCATTAAAAAGGCCCGTGGGCCTTACAGTCTATAAATACTATTGCTATTAGCACTTGAAATGTGACAAACCACTCCAACATGTGATAGCTCAGGTAACCATGTTATTTGCTCGCAGTTCTGTACTTCAACTGGTGTTTTCTTTTGCTTGGTCTGAAGAGCTTACCTGGAACTGTAAGGTAAAGAGTGGCATGAAGTTTTCTATAAATGATATAGCCACCTCTTAATGAACCTATAATAGGGCAAGAGCTGGAAAGAAATCCTGCACCTCACTCACCTCCTGCCATCTGGTCTTCCACCGGTGCTAACCCTCAGCCAACTCCAGTTAGTGATGAAATCAACGGAGAGCCCGGTGATGTGTTCCTGGCAAGTCAGTGTCTGAGACACAGTGTAATGTGGTTGTCACATGGATGGCATCATTCTGTGTAGGGCCAGGGGATTTGACCACACCAGGGTCCACTTCATAGGCCATGTTCATGAGCATAAGCTTATTAAAGTGCATGACAACCAACAAAAGGTTGGTGTTCTCATTTTAAGAACATGAAGCCTAACAAGTAAGACCTGAGCATCTCTGAGCTTTAAAGTTGTACCACTAAGTAGGATTACCACCCGCTGTGTTCTTTGTTATATCGTAAATGCTTCCAGGCATTTGGCACACTAGTGTAAGCAGACTCTTCTCACCATAATTAATGCCTGTGTTAGTGTGCTGGGGCTGCCATTATGAAGCACCACATGCCATGTGGCTTAAAACAAGGGGAATTTGTCCCAGTTCTGGAGACTAGATATCTGAAGTCATTGTGTTATCAGAGGTGTTTGCTCTCTTCTGAGGGCTGAGAGGAAGAACATATTTCAGATCTCTTTCCTCGCTTCTAAGTTTCCTGCAATCTGTATCCCAATTTAGTAATACTACAGCCTCTGTATTCATGTTCACATGGTATTGTCCTGTCTGTGTATCCAAATCCCCCCTTCTTGTAAGGAAGCTATGGTGGTCCTTAATCTAGTAACACTACTCTCTTTGCATTAACTTAATCATTTGCAAAAGCTCACATTCCCAGGGTAGGGAAAAAGAGAAAAATTTGATAGTAAAAACAGAAACAAAGCTTATGTATATATGGAGTAGGAGGTTGTAGAGAGGGCAGGGGAATGGAGCAAAAATGAGAATCAAGATACATCTTGTATCAGGTACAAATTCTCAATGGTGAATGTGATCATAATGTATACCTAATATGTACCAATACATTTTTTAAAAAAGCAAAATTTCTCTTTCCCAAAATAAACATTTAATGACACTGGAGCTAAGAACTTGATCATCATTTTGGAGGACATAGTTCAATTCATGAGTGTCCTATTCTCAGACCTAGCAACTGTTTATAGAGGCTCCAATACCTCCATAATGTTAGGTAGAGTCAATTCAGTTTAGTACTGTTTGCAAGTTGTACTTTGCTACATTAGGTTCTCTGAAAGCTCATGGTCCAAGAATGTTATAATTGCAGTTAACTAGAATGCTTGTACCAAAAAAAAAAGGGGGGGGGAAACTCCTCAAAAAGAAACAGAAAGACACCAACAGACCTCAGCTCTTGGTTCTGTGTAATCGGAGCAGGTGACACTGCTCTGGGAAAATTCTGGTTTCTCCTCACCCAGGGCGAAGCTGTTCTGAACAGCAGATGTCACTGTTGCCTGCTCCAATTGTTCTCAGTAAAAAGCCCTGGGTAGAAGATATAGTAAGACATGAAGGCCTCGGCACCCACCCCATCCCCATCTCACTCTGCAATTACTTATCTTATATACTCAAGTTATCCATTTGGGGTTTGTCCTTGGCAAGAGATAAAATTTCTTGATTTGTCTTTAGTCTGAGACCACTCTTCAGTCTCTACCTTTGCATGCACTGGCTCAATATAGCAGCCTGAGACCTGTAATTGGGAAGTTGGGAATGGAGCCTAGCCACTCGGGCCTACATTTCTGTAGGTCACTGCAGTCAGGGCTGCTTGGAGGGGCTGCTGAAGTTAGTATTAGGAAGCTATGGCTCCTTTGAAAACATGACTAGGTGTACCAAGAAGATAAGTTCCTTTCCTATCTTCTCATTTTGTTAGCTTTACATTATTTATTTAAATGTTCTACTAAGTGTATTCGTTTGGAAGAAGGGGTTGGTATAGCAGAATAGCATGAGGGGTGTGTGGAAGGGTGTGTGCATTTATCCAAAACTCTCAGTTCACACTGTGCCCAGCAGACTGCTCTTTGGCTTACCAGGAGTGCACTTCTTTCTAGCTTACAGGTGGCAGAGGGGAAGGAGGTACATTCTTAAAGGTCATGGCTCAGATAGTAAAGCGCTTCCTTTCTATTCTCCACCCTCAAACACAAACTATAGTCCTACCGGAAATCTGGGAATGTAGCCTGGGCTGCAGGAAGGATGGGCAGGGCTGGGTAGAAGAGGAAACGGTATTGGCTGAGCCAAGTGGCAGAGACCCGGAGGGAAGTGGCAGAGGCTGCACCTGGGAGGGAAGAACCGAGGAACGGCGAGGACGGAAGGGAAGCAGAAGTTAGGGACGATAGCACGGCCACCTGTTTCAAAAATGGTTGGAGGTTTGTGCAGCGATGGCAGTTTCTGGGCAGTCCAGGTCTGTTACTTACAGATACAGATATTAATTTGTTCAATTTTATATGTATTTTTTTTACATATACTACATTGCCCTTTGGTAAAATATAATGTAATAAATGTAAAACAAAATGCATCTTAACTTCTCGCTTTTGCAAGAATTTTCATGCATTCTTTAAACCAAAGCAAGTCTCTTGTCACTAGGGTAGACCTGCCCTGGTAGTGACATGTGAGGAAGTTCTCCAAGCAAATTTGCATGTAAATCCCTTGGAGTGGGGAGCATGTCCTCATGTTTGTGCCATGTGACTGGGAAATATGTAATAGGCATTACATAAATAAGTGGTGGTACTCGTCAGTGAAGACTTGTTTCCTTCCATCCTCTGTCTGTAGAGAAAGACAACAAGCCAACAGCATTAGGATGACTCTGTTTTTATTACTGGCCTTTATTTTGCCCAGACTTTGGAAAGAAGAGCACAGTTATGGGGACATCATAGTGAAGGGGGCTAGATGAGAAGACTCAGCAGAAGCTGGTAGCTCTGATGAAGGCTGTGTGAAGGTCCTGAGTGAAGATCCACGAGGGAGGTGACAGTGGCTGGAGAGAAAGGGAGGCACCCACTGTAGGGCCTGTGTGCTTTAGCAGGATGCCTCCTTGGCAGTCCGCGGGTAAGCAGGCAAGGACCTGAGCATTAGTGAAGAGAGAGGACCGGCACGGGACGGCAAAGGGGTCAGGCAACATCTGGTGAGGACTGGAGCTTAGGAGGGCAGCAAGGGAAAAGACATGGACTGATCCCCAAGAGATCAAAGAGGAGGCAGAGCGAGGACACTCAGCACAGGGCCCTGGGAGGGCTTCTTGGTTCAGGAGAGAATGGAGCTGTCACCTGTAAGAGGAGCGGAAGAGACCCTTTGCTCCTTGTTACAGACAAGTTTAGTCCATTCAGAAGTGGTGAATGGAGAAGATGGTGAGGCAGATTCAAGGGTGTCTAGGCCTTGGATTCAGGTCACATCTAGAACTGGCTTCCTCTGTCCCAAGCCTCTCTTGTGTGGCCACGGGCTGCAGAGTCATCCCTACAGGGGCAGAGGTGTCCAGAATCCTCTCCACAACAGGTCCTTCAGCAGCCATTAAAATTACTATCTGATGAACATAATGTGAGGGCTCTCTCTACGTCTTCCATTTACAGCAGTGCATCAGAACTACAGCTGTACCCTGGCACTACGTGAGGAGCCTTGGAAAGCGCACAGAGTGGGGTGTGGGGTGTTGGGTAGGATGGCGTGTGGGGTGGTGGTGTGAGGGTGTGTACCCACAGGAATCTGGCTCTAATTGTCTAGGGTTCAGGTTGCACATTAGGATCCCTACAGGCTCCCCAAGTCATCCTGAAGAGCAGCTGGGTGCAGCAGGCTTGCCTATGCCACATAGTCTACTCATAGTTCCGACCATGCTTATCTCCTCCCGGCCTTCTAACTCATGGTTCTCAAACTGAGCATCCCTAAACCACCTGCATCTTCTGGGCACTTGTTAGAAATGTAGTTCACAGATTTCTATAAAATCAGAAGCTCTAGGAGTGGTGCTTAGCAATCTGTTTTACTGTTTTTATTAAGTTTATTGGTATAAATTAGATGTACATACTGGTCACATTCATCATAGGGAATTTGTACTTGTATGTGATATATCTTGAGTTCTTGTCCCCCACTCTCCTCACTCTCCTTTCAACCCCACTTCCCCTCCTTATTTACTTCCTTTTTTCTTTCCCCCTGTTTTCCTTTCTCTTTCCCTAGTTCCCTTTTACTTTTGAACAATTTTTTCCTGTTTCTCAATATCTGTTATATATTCTGGTCTTTATTTACACTTTCAACTTCTCACATCAGAGAGATAATATTTACACATGTGTGTCCGATTTATTTCACTTAGTGATCTGTTTTAACAATGAAGATAGGCAGTGAATAATCCCCAGATGAAACCACTGACTTAGCGCAAAGAAACAGCTCTCTAGGAAACAAAGCTTAAGTACACAGGGGGCTAGAGGTTGTAGGGCGGGCAGGGGAATAGGAAAAAATGAGAATCACGATGTGTCATGTACAGGTACAAATTCTTAGTGTTGAATGTGATCATGATGTGTGTCTAAAACATACCAATAAATTCAATTTTTAAAAAAAGAAATAGCTTTCTAATTATAGACTTGCAGGTATATTAGCTCCTTATGTTAAAAAATACATTGGGGACAAGAAGACCAGTAAATCTCTCAAATAACACCGGAGGAAGTTTTTACATATGTCTTACTCTTGCGATTGTAGGAAAAATAAACATGCTCTCTGTATTCCTCAGATTATATAGCATAAAAATGTACCAAGCATAGCAAAACAGAACACTGGTGATTACTTCCTTTTAAGATGACTTTTCTCCTGGTTGTCAAAATGAGTAGTGTTCATTTAGACCTTTCTCAGTATAAGCTCTACTCAGTATAAGATATGAAGTTGGTTGTCGTTCTTGATAAAAGGCAGAAGAGCCAGTCTTCCCAGTTCTTGAGCCTACAGGGACACACTGACAGTTCGCTCAGGTCCTGAGAGCTCTCCTGGCTGACCCGGTGCTCTGTGGCTTTCCTTACCCTCGAATCGTTCTACATCGGTGTGAGGAGAGGAGTGTTGCGGAGAAGTGGCTTGACAGTAATAGAGTTTACTCCTTCTGATTCCTCTTTATCCTTTAATTGCTTTTAATCTTTTTTTTTTTTTTAAATCTGGGAGAAACTAGCAATGGGGAATAAAAGAAACCACAGGAAGATAATGGTTAGTACAGATAGTAAAGAGGGTCCTGTTTCAAGTGACTGCCTCCAGATCTTTACCCCTGAAGCTGCCATTTGCTTCACACTACCTGCAGGACCCCTGGCGTTTTGCAAGTAAGTAGACTTCAAACAGCTGGGATTCTTCTCTGCGGGACTTCCTAGGACCTTGGCAATATAAACGAGTTCCATGAACTTCCACAAAACTAGTTCCATCTTGCAGAATTTTTCAAACACTTTTAAACATAGCAGCCTATTTAAATGGAATCTGTACCTATGTCTCTTGCTCCATAGACTGCACCCAGGGGAAACTCTTCTCACCATAGCTGGTGAAGAGCTGGCAATGACTAACAGTAGTAGTGAGAAGACAGGGATTTTATGTTTTCAGAATATTGTTCCTCTAGTCTCATTACTAAGTAAATGGGCAAAAGATTCCCCCTTTCTTTGACAGATTAATTTTTAGTCACTGATCCTCAGGAAGGATGAGTCAAGCATATCCCCAGGAATTCCTTTAACTGCTTATATGTAATTTATGCTCTAACTACGAGCCAATGTGGGCATTTTACGGCCATAAAATGACATCAGCTGAATCGAGCACCCGAAGACTGCAAAGACCTCACAGTCTGGAAGGGATGTGTGCTAGGAGCTCCTCCCTCACCCCCTTTTCTGTCCTGATGAAACAGTGACTGTGTTTCAGAAGCACCAAGGAGCAAACGCTCAGCCCAGCTTCCAGGAGCACCCAGAGCAACCAAAGTGGCAGGGGCGCTATGCTGACCATGCAGATCTGGCAGTTCATGGGCAAAGTAGTTTTGGAAGCTGTGTGTATAGATCCATTCCTACTGAGGCCAATGGGGCCCAAGGGCCCAGGGATGCGCTCTGGTTCAAAACCACCGGGAAAGTGGCATTGGCTTCTCAGAAGCCACAGAGTGGCTAGCAAGACTTGGAGGCGTGGATCTATGAACAGTGGAACCCTAACCATGTGGGGTGTGGGTTGTTGTGGCCTCAGCTTCCTCCTTCTCTGGAGCCCAGTGGGGCCCACCCGACTCCCTTGCTTATGAACAGCACCCTCCTGCTGTGCTCAGAGCACGCTGTGGCCCGCGGCCAAGTGTGCCACAGTGTACAATGCTGGCTCTCCGGCCCTGCCAGGTGACTCCTTCTGTCATGCACTGTGTGACACTGGTCTCCCACGAACTCCAGCAAAACCCACCTCTCTGCTCCCTGCTGGCCCTGCTTCTCTTGTACCCAGGCTGTCAGATTTAGTGAATAAAAATAACCACACACAGTTTAAATTACAGATGACCAATGAATATTAATGTCTCATTAAATATTTGGTTATACTTATATTAAAAATTATTCATTGATTATTTAAAATATAAATGTACCTGGCACCCTGTACTTTATTTCTACCCCTTTTTCTGACCGAAGGCCTCATATAAATCATTTACAAAGAATTCCTGTCTTGAAGAATTCCTGTTGTGTGGGAACCTCCAAAGCAAGTGGGCACTTCCAAAGCAAGCACAGAAGGCAGGAAAAAATAGACCCAGTTTTAGTCACTTTTTTCACAGCTGCTTGGGGTGACACCCTAAAAAATGTCTCTTGTCAGTGGAACTATGATAAACTAAGGACCAGACAAAGCTCTGCTAAGCCCACCTGGTAAAGTGACCACTCAATCTCCCCAGGAGCTGCTTTAATACGTCTTATCCAGCTGAGTACCAGTCTCAGCGGGAAGGTGTGCCACCGCACATGACTTCAGCAGTGTTTTCTCCCAGCCCTCAGGCTAGAGGACATTATTGGTAATGTATTACCACTGTAATTTCATTGGTCATCTGAAATTTAAACTGTGTGTGGTTATTTTTATTCACTAAATCTGACAGCCTGGGTACAAGAGAAGCAGGGCCAGCAGGGAGCAGAGAGGTGGGTTTTGCTGGAGTTCGTGGGAGACCAGTGTCACACAGTGCATGACAGAAGGAGTCACCTGGCAGGGCCGGAGAGCCACTGTATTTGGTCCATTCATCTTCCTAACTTTCTGTACAACCATCTGGCTGCACACAGCTATGTTCTCTATGGGCCCCTCGGTGGCAGAGCCTCTGAGTACACATGTGAAGTGTGGCTAGACCACTGCCATAGGGTTGGCGGTGCTATCGGGCTGGGACTCTGATGTGTTTTACAGAATAACTTGTCACAGTGCAATATCAAGGTGCTAATCTCAATGTGCAAATACTACTGAAATCTTGTTAAAATGGAAGCTCTACTTTGCGGTAGGGTCTTTCTGACAGCTCTCGAGCGTACAAGGCACTGATGGATCCCCTCACAGATGGGGAAGCCCCCTTGGGAGGGATAAGAACAGAGTTTGGGTTTGTGCCCAGAGTCCACACTCTTCACTGCTAAAACATTTAAGTGGGGAAGCTGATTACAGCCTGGGGATACTGGACAGGTGAATACGTGTGCTGACAGCACACTGGGCCAGGAGACTCAGAAACCCACGGCAGTAGGCAGATCACTTGGCTTTAGAGCTGACTACTACCTCTCACTGTGTGTGTTTGGGATGTCGCTTGAATTTATGTTGCTATAACATGGAGTTAGAGCAGTGACCCCTTTGCAGAACTACTGGATAGTTCCATGACATCACACATGTCAACTGATTGACCACAAGCCCATCAGGAGACACCCAACAACTGCAAACCGTTTTAACATAGCCTCAGAGACAATCGTCTCTGTATAGCAAGGCAGCCCATTGTACAAGACTTGTGGACTCAGGCCAGGCTGGGACCAAGCATACTCCTTCCTTCTTCCTGTCTGGTTTTCCCCCTGTCTTGCAGTGGCTTCTGTGTCTTTAGGGTAGAACCTAGATGATTTTGTTCTGGCACTGCTGCTGCTAGCGCACTATGTAGGCATGCTGCAGCTGGCTCCTTTGAAAAGCTTAATGGCTTCTAATGGTAAACAGAATCTTACTCAAAGCTCAGACAGCAGCAACCACCCCTGTATCACCTAAGGGCATTCATTGCTGAGGAAATGAGGGGAGCATCAAACCACTGTCAATATAACCCACTTGTGGGACGCTGTACGTACCCTGGCAGTTCAGCCCTATGCTCATTTTCTCTCAATAGAGTCAATACCTTAATGCCCTCATTACCTGCATCCTAATGTCAACTTCCCCCTCACTTGCCTTCTACATGTTGAGTCTTCCTACTGTGAGCGATGAATCATGGTAAATTTAATCCATGTTGGCAGCAGCGCATTTGCAGTGCCCACCTTGAACACAGACCCCTGTGTTCTTGTTACCTTTGTAGGATAACTAAGCCTACATAAAAGGCACTTGTTCATGCACTGTGACTAGATTCTTGAAATATTGTCAGCCCCCAGGAAGCAGAACACTTAACAGCTTTCAAAGCAGAGACAACCGCTGAGTACGTGAGAAGGCGTAGCGTTCCATCTTTATCTGTACATGACACACAAGATTATGACTGTAATGATTCATTAGGATTTGAAATATAGTTTCCAAGTATAAAGGGAGTCTAAAGAAACAAAAATCAGATATTTAAAGCCCTTTTCCCGATGTGTATATAAGGCCCCTCCTTCCTGGAGCATCATAGTTTGACAGAACTCGCTGTACCCACACAAATGTCCATCATGGGTCTCTCCGGCAAGGCCAGCTCTAGTCCAGTATGGCCCTTGTGACTGAGGATAACATTTTTAATCTTAATTATAATTTTTTAAATTTAAGTAGCCATATTGAGCCAGTGGCTACTGCCTTGCACAGCACAGTTCTAGAGAGAGCATTTTATGCGTCCAACCCTTAGGAGGCTTACCGTTAGCATGTAGAATATGAAGGGAGTCCAAGGTCAGCAAGTTAGGTAGCAAATACTGGCCAGCCAGCAAGTTGTTTCCTCTATTCCCCCCACTCCACCGCATTATCTGCAAGGCTAACAGTGTAATGAATAACATTTGTCTTCTTTTCTGCTTAGCCAGCAAAAAGATTTAGTTATTGAGGCTGATAATGAGCGAGACTGCCCACCGTAAAACACTGCACAGTGTGATGTGATTCTGTCAAGGGACTGCAAAGAGAACCCCAGTGTGGGACGTCAGAATACCTCTGCCCAGACAGGTCTCATGTTTTGCTCCGCTTCACCCATTTTTTCCTTCTGTCTAGACTCTTTCAGATCTTCCACCCACCATCTCCCTCACTCCCCACTAGTCTATGATTCAGTCCCATTGTGAAGCCCTGGCGAGGACTGGAAAGGATGCTGCTGCTGTAGCAGAGACAACTCTTTTCCCCTGGAATATGAACACAAGACATGTCTTTATTTCCTTTAAGCCAAACTGCTGAGCTGGAGGGAAGTTGCCTCACCCGTGCCTCGGCAAACAGCCCGAGAGCAGCCTCCTGAGTGCCACACTCCGCTCTCCTCCTGGGAGGTCCTGTGCCCTGGGTGTTAGTGGAGCTGGCTGAGGAGCTGGAGCCCCGGGGTCCACTCTCTGCTCTGGCATGGCTCCGTCTGTCCTCCAGGGTGACTTCCCAGTGAGCACCCATTTCCAGAAACCATAGATGGAAAGGCAGGAGGAATGTTTCTGTAGCCTGAGGGGATATAATGGCCTAACAGCCTTTTTAGAATTGGGAGAGGGGAAACCTCAGGGAGTGAGACCCAGAGCAGCCACATTCTGGGTGATCAGTGGGCACGAGTGGCTGGTCTGACTGTACTGGACAGGGCAGATCCAGGAATCTCCATCGCCATGGCCAGTGTTGATCTGACTGTGCCATCTGGAGAGATTTTACACATGCTAAGTCATTTAATTTTAGAACATGCCAGTGAATTAAGTACAGTAAGTCCTTGACTTACGAACATTCACACTGTCAACTTTCATAGGTGTCCTGTTTAAGATTCACAGGCATACTGTACAAGACTCATTTTGTGGGATTAGGAGCAAAATTGACCTACAGACATCTTCCTAGAACACAACTCATTCATGAGTTGGCGACTTGTTGTGATGATGTCACTCTCATTTTAGAGAGTAAAACCAGGTAACCAGGTACTCAATAGCCAAGTTGGCTTTTCTGTCTGATCTCTGCTTTCTGTTCACGTACCACCTGACCTTGAGAGGCTATACTTTTCTGTGATCACGTGTGTCTGTCTCAGAACTGTGCTAAAGCACTGTCCAAGGAAACCTGTGAGAACACTGCAATTAGAACACACAGGTAGTATTTAATAATGGGGGGATGGGAGTTGGCTTCTTATCTGTATGTGGTAGGCTGGATGAGAAAGTGGGAATCTGCTTGTTGGCAACCAGTCTCAGTGCCAGGGCGCTGTGGGAATGTGCAGTCTGTCCTGACTGGATGAAGGAAATGCCAGACTTGTCAGACAGTGGCATGATTGTTCTTCTCTCTGCTTTTGAGCGCAGTGGCAGTTATCTAGCTAATGGAAGCTTCATCACAGCCAGCTCAGGTCTTGTCAGTTTGTCCTGGCAGGAAACTGTGAGACCCCACCCAGGGGCTCCCAGGAGCCTCTACTCCTCACTTTTCTGAAGTTGGCAAGAACGTTGGGCTCAGATGGGCTGTGTGGGGCCCTGGGGTGGAGAGGGAAGGAGGATTCTGCTTTTCTCTGTGTTTGGAGGCATCAAAATGGGTCTGTAAAGACAGCCTGCTTCTCTCCAGGTCAGTGTTACAGGTCTGAATAGGAAATATGAAGAACAGAGGAGGACTGAAAAAGGAGATTAAAGATTTTTTCTTTAATTAATTTCCCCCATTTATTCTTTGTACACTACACATTGGGTTATGCTAAAAGCATTTTAAAAGATCTAGCTCTTGTTAATATGCTACAAAGTTGTGTCAAACAGCATTTTGCCTAGATCCAGGGTTTTTAAGGACTACTATAAGGACCTTTTAATTAAGAAAACAAACAAAAAAAAATTCAAGCATTTAGAAAAGTGCTTAACATTTGCACATTTGTATTCTTTAATTTATGAAGTACTTCTTTATCTATTATTTCATTAATTATCAGTCCTAACAATTATTATCACTACTATACACCCTGAAGCAGATTTATAATCTGAGTGACCTTGGGAAAGATTTTAAACCTTTCCCTGTACCAGCTTCCTCAGAGGTTAGGAAGTATTTCTTTGTCAAGGCCATACACCATGAATAGGTTAAATTATATCATTCAGGACCATCTGTAGGGGAAAGAGTGGGGGAGGTTGGAGTTAGCAAGAAACCATTAGGGACCAGTGACAAAAAGCTTAGGCCCAGCTCAGTCCTGGCAAGAAAAAACAGAGGAAATCCTGTAGTCAGTGTTGAAAACCAAGAGGAAATGGCTGAGTGTGGCAGACACACCCTGACATGATTCCCAACCAGCCACACCCTGTGTAAGACCCTCTCCTGGAGAGCAAGGGAGCCTGTGAATCGCTTCTGAGGCTACCAATGTCACCCTTTCGTTGACTGTGTTACATTCTGTGACAAATGATATGGGTTCCTCTTCCTTAGCTGGATGTCTTTCTCTCTTAATTAGGTTATTTCACAGAAGCAGGACACTCTTCTTGGATAGCTTTGAGGTAGGATTCCATGAGTAAGAGGGCCACATGACAGGGGCTGTGGATGATGTATAAGTGCTGAAAGGCTGTAGCCCCTCAAAAGCAGGACACTCAGGCACAGGGTCCCAGAGAGATAAGTTCTGCCAACCCTTGAGTGAGTATGGAAGCAGATTTCTCCTTTGTTGAGTCTCTCAGTGAGAACACAGGCGAGCTGACACTTCGCGTGTAGACTCTGCGAGCCTTGCTAAGCCATGCTTGTGTTCCTGCCCCATGGAAGCTCTAGGATAACAGATAGACATTACTGAAGCCACTGAATTTTCCATAATTTCATTTAATAGCAAGATAACTAATAGACAAGGGTTTGAGGGACACTATCCCACCAGCTGCCTGATAGGAGACATATAAATCCAGCTATTCAAGGTCCCACATGGAAGCAGCCCAGGAGCCAAGCTTGACCACCCACAGGAACATGTTATGGGCCCCAGTGTTGTCTTGTGCAGGAGAGTGTGGGGGCTCTGTCCTTGGTTCCAGGCAGAGGTGTCTTGTAACTCATGTTGTCTGAAAGGCAGGAGCTGCCAATGTACTTGGCCTGCAGAGAGATGGCCTATTAGGAGCAGCCCCACGTAGGCCAAGTGAGAAAGCAACTTCTTAGGGTAGAAGTGGGAGTGAAAGGGGTTGATTGATGTAAACTCCTACTTTCTCACTGGGTGGGGCTCAAAAATAGATTTATTATTCTCCTCCTCCTCAAGAGCTGAAGATATGAGTCAAAAGGACAAAGAGAGAGCTTCCAAGAAGTTAATCTTACTTCCAACATACCGGTTCATTCAAAGGGTAGGTGGCTGTTTGAAGATCAGATGTTTTTTATGTGGGTTCAGAAATCTCAATTCATATTAAAGCTCTCTATCTTCTTCTAGGGCAAAACTTCACATCCCTGCTCCCTGGGATTTGAGCTTTTCTTTGAGACAGGGAAACTTTTAGGCAGAGGTGTTTAGAACTCTCTAGCCAAGTTGAAGAATATTTAGATGCTTCAAATGACACAAAGTCGTGACCATCTGTACTGTCACTTTATCTGAGTTCATGGCTGCAAACGTCAGCCCTGCTCTAGCATCTTTCCAGACAGAAGGCCAACATCTGAACCTATACTAACAAAAGTACAGTTATTCTTGATATTGGGCCAGGGCAATGTCACATCTGTACATGAAAGTTTCCCTGTATGAGCTGATAACAGACCCCGTTTAACACTATGGATGCTCTTGCTGACCACATAGGAAATTACATGTTCCTGGTTTCTTACAAGAATTAATAGCATTACAACTATGGCCTTCATATTCCTAATAAAGCAGGAATAAATATATCTGTTTATATTTATATATTTTATAGTTGTATCCATCTCTTTTTAGTAATGGGTACTGTCTTAGACTTAGAGCTAGAATGGCCCAAACAAGAAATTCCATGAATTTTGTCATCTCATTTGTTTAAAAAAAATATATTGCACTTTGGCAGTCAAAGGGTTAAGACACTCACCTCTTCTCTTGGGGATGGAGGTGAACTAAGGTATCCAGGTGTGAAGTGTCTCCATGGGAAGAAGTGTGAATGAAAAGCTACCCAGGCAGGGGAAGAAGAAGGTGCAGAAAGAAAGAGTACTCCTCTTACCATCCTAGGAATTCTTAAAAATTCATTGGCATTTCACCCCAAAGTCAAGAATACTAGTTTTGAGTAATAGAAAAAGAAAGTTTTTAGTGGTTATACTCATTATTGGATTACCCTGTCCAGTTGCTACACATTTTCTAAGCACTTACTCTTTGTCTTAGATTGGACCTCATCACAAACCAGTAGCACATCATTACCAGACTCAGTTTGAATAGCATTAGCCTAGAGGACATCAAGCCCAATGCTGAAATTCCCCATTTGCTAGTGGCCTGAGAATGACAGTCTGGCTGTCTCCTGTCTCGTGTGTGTGTGTGTGTGTGTGTGTGTGTGTGTGTGTGTGTGTGTGTGTGCGCGTGCGCCAAGGTGGGGGTTGAGTTGACAGCTCTTGACAGCTGCAATCAGGCTCAGGAGGCCTAGTGGTTACCATGTGGCCTCCAGACCTGTCTTCATCTCACATACACTGACAAGTTATGCAAACCTAGTCCAGCATGCCTTCCTGAGGCCTCACAGAAGCTGGAGGGGGACTAATATTTTATTCTCTCATCTCAGAAGTTCCAATAGTCTCTTGAGCCTCTAAATAAATAGTTCCAGTATGTCCTGAATCTACTGAAGATATTGATAAATGAGTGGTGTCTCTCTGAATATCTGGTTTATGCTGGTGGTAGTTATTTCTTTTTCTTTCCGGTAAAGAACTTACTCTTCTGGGGCCAGGGATATAGCTCAGTGGTTCCAGCCCCTGTCTTACAAGCGCAAGGACCCAGGTTCGATCCCGGGCTACAACATAACAATACTGGGCATGGAGACTCACCCCAGCAGCAATCAGTACCACATACCACAGTGCCAGGCATGGTGGCTCATGCCTGTAATCCCAGCACTCAGCAGGCAGAGGCAGGAGGATTGCTGTGATGTGAGTTTGAGGCTGAGCTCAGGGCTAGCCTGAACCACAAAGTGAGACCCTGTCTCAAAAAACCTTAAAAAAAAAAAAAGAACTTTCTCTTCCATTACACAGAAACACATCCTTTTGCAGTAGTTGCCTCAAATGATTCATATTATCCATGTAGGAATACTTGATATTTATCAGAATGAGCCTTTATTTTCTGAGCTAGTTGAAAAGGCAGGGACCAGTCCATTCCTCACACAGCATATAGAACCTTAACAAAGAAAAAAAGCCTGACAGGAGGTCAGGAAGGATGGAAGATGTCACAGACAGGATCTTTAGATAACAGACAGCAGATAGGTTTGGCTTTGTGACTCATTATTAGTTTATTCATCCATTCAGAGATGGGACGTATATTTTTCAAAGACAGAGGCAATCTGGAACCCCTCAGACTGAGGTTCACTGCTCCCTTTAGGTGAGATTCTGCCACAGTGCTTCCTTCTCCGACCTTTCCGTGCTCCAAGGGCCAGTAGCACCTCTGAGGATGCCCTTCCCCTGGGTGACACGGAAAAAGGCTGAGCACAGTGCCGAGAAGGGTGCGGCACGGCTCTGCCCCGTTGCTCAGTGAGCTGTTGCAGACAGAGCATAGCTGCATCCAGTGGAAAGTCCTGACTTAGAAGTTTGGAAAAGGAAAGAGAAATATAGACTCTTCAGGCTTCCTGACCAGATCCAAAGATGAAAGGCAAGCCAGGAAAATCTTTTATTTTTTTGGCAGTACTGGAGACTGAACACATCACCTTGACTTGCAAGGCAGGCACAGTGCCACTGAGCTAAATATCCAGGGGAAAATCATTTTTTTAATGAAAAATGTGAAAATCTGAAACTGCTCTTATAGGTTAAAAGTGATTGTTTAGTACATATTACCTTTTGAAAAATTAAGGGCTTTTTGTGAGGAGGAGTAAGAGTTTTATGGACTTTGGGGGAAGAGCTAGTATTTTATTTCAAGATACTTTTGGATTCAGTCATTGCAAAAATAATAAAGAGAATTTCCTTGTATACTTCACCTAGCTCTCACTTTAGTTGTAAAATTTTTAGGAAAACTAAGAAATTAACCTTGGTACAATACTATTAATCAAACTACAACTTTTATTTGTCTTTCACCTCTTTTCTCACTCCTGTTGGTCTCTCTGGTCTGGGATCCAGTTCAGGATCTCGCCTCTCCCTCAGTCTTCCTTCTTGCTTAGTCTCCTTTGGTCTGTGAAGTGCCTTGGCCTTTCCTTATCCGTATTGACTTGGTTTTTTTTTTTTCATAGTAAGGATTGAACTCAGGCCCTTGTGCTTCTGAAGTAGGCCTGGTATCACTTGAGCTAAATCCCAGCTCTGACTTGGATATTTTTGAGCAGCAAGGACCAGTTATTGTATAGAATGTTCCCCAGATTAGGTTCACTGGGTGTTTTCTCAGCAGGCTGTGGTTAGGTAGTTTGAGAAGGACACAGCAGATGGCTTCCCTTCTCAGACATCTTATCGATGAAGATGTTTCCCGGGATTCTCCTGTACAAACCTATTTCCCTTGGTTTAGAAGGCTCAGCCTTTGAGATTGTGCATGTATTTTGTTTCTGCTGACCCCCCCCATAACCCATACATTCATTTCCACCTCTGGCTTGGAACCATTATTTTAGTTCTAGTTGTGGCTTTTATTTCCCCATTCTTACTATGTTTGTTTATTAAATTCTTCTGGAAACACTTTTCAATTCTTGATCATTTAAAAACTATGAATGTGTATCAGTATGGATGCACAGACAGTTATCTTTTTTGTAATAATCCAATCAGTTTTGTCATCCAATTTTGAGAACACCGTATCCTTTTTTAAAGATCACTTTGCAGCTTTCTAACACAAGTTACTTCAGGATCAGTTTGTCTTTTCTGTATTCCAGTCCTAAAAATCAACCTGTTCTGTAAGGAGTCTCACTTCCTTCATTGGACAATGAAGGAAGTTAAGAGACCAAGGTCAGGGAAGGAGGTGAACTCATTGCTGTTAGAGTAGTATTGCTCCTAGCCTGCTGCGATGGCTAAAAGCAGGAAATATCTGCTTATATTTTACTCATAATAAGATGTCCGACTCCAGTCAGGCATCCGAGAGTTTATTCTAACTTTCTTCTTCCCCTTATGTGTAACTTCTTTTTCCAAGAGTGAGAATTGGCTCTGCAATATGCTTACTTATTTTACCTCTCTGGTATACAAATCATTTCTGAATTCCTAACTTGTGCCCCTATGGACTTTATCAACTTCAGTATAGTGCTGTATATAGTTTTGCTCTGTTTTGGTTGCCTATAAGGCAGTTGGGTCATATCAGAGATAGGGTCATATCATAAGTTGAATTTAAAAAGCTGCCCAGCAACCTTCTAAAGTAGCTATACTGCTTTGCATTTCCACCAGCAGTGTGTGACAGTTCTAGTTGCTCCACATTTTTACTAGTACTTAATATTGCCAGGTGTGTTGGAAAAATTGCTTAGCCTCCTCTCCTCAGTTTCCCCTTCCATGAGATTCACTTGTATGAGAGTTAAATGAATCGACATGTGCAGAGAAGTCAGAGTAAGACTGTCAGATGAAATGCAGGACACATGGTTATGGGAATTTCAGATAAACCATCATTTAAATTATAAATATGCCCTGTGTACTATCTGGTACATATTCATGCATTACTGTAAAAAAGTTGCTGAAATTTTAACTTAGAAAATAAAAATATGCCATGACCAAGGTAAGTTTGAATTTCAAATGGCTAAAAAATATTCTTTGCTACTAATATATCCCATATTGTACTAAAAATTTCTTTTTCTGATCCTTTAGGAATTGTCTATTCTGTTCAGTTCTAAGCTTAATTCCAAGATGAGAGC
Source organism: Petromus typicus (assembly GCA_004026965.1). Taxonomy (NCBI): domain Eukaryota; kingdom Metazoa; phylum Chordata; class Mammalia; order Rodentia; family Petromuridae; genus Petromus; species Petromus typicus. The sequence goes on from PVIR01000565.1 coordinate 42,722, forward strand.
TCTTCACCAAAAGATATTTTAAGATATAGAAATGACTCAAAAGTTCTTGGATGACCTTGAAGAATGTATCTTGGTAGGATGTTTGTTTTAAGTAAAATTTTTTTGAAGTTGAATATACATAGCAAAATGAGCACAAATCACAAGAGCATAGCTGAAACAGTTTTACAAAGTCAAAACACAGGTCAGGAAGCAGCTGTTTCTAATCCCTCTGCTTTACAACAGTAGATGTATTTGGGGCTGGCTTGCTTTAAATGGGTTTAAGATACTGCATTTTCCCCCTACCAGATCACCTGGGAATTTCCTGAGAGCTTTTCCTTCCATAATGGCCTCCTTGGTACTTTCTACTTTAAGTGGATCATTATCTTTGAGTAAAATGGGCAAAGGAAACAAGTCTGAACCAAAGAAAGAATCTTATAAAGAAGAAGACTTGCAGAATGCTGGCAAGTGCTTAATTGATTGCAAGAACCTGTAATTATATTTCCTTTTAAGTCTTTTTCAGAGACTAGGCTACAGCAAATTCTTCCACACCATCCACTGTGTTCCAGGTGTTGCAAACATTTTACATGTATTAACCTTTGTAATCCTTACAACAATATTACAGGGAAGGTGTTATTATAATGTCTTTTTCAAGATGAGGAAATCGAGGCACAGAGATGTAAAGGAACTTGCTAGATCTCATAGGCAGCAAGTGCAGGTCTGGGACCTGATCCAGCAGTTCAGCTCCAGTCTGTGTTTTTAACCGTCACTGTAGCGCCTCAAAGATCTGCTGGGTTCCCTCTCACAGTTTTGTCCTCTTAGTTGAAAGTGTAGCTCTTTTAACTATTTTGTCTCCATGTAATACGTTTTGTATTACCTTTGGCTGGAAAAGTGAATATTGTCTGTCTCTGTACATTAGTGTGCTAGGGCTGCTTTCTTTAAGAAATTCCCAGTTAAGAGGCTTAAGCAACAGAGATTTATGTTTCCATTGTTCTGGAGGCTGGAAGTCTAAGATCAAGGTGTGGGCAGGATTGGTTTCCTCGCAGAGCTACAGGGAAGGATCTGCACCTGGCTTGTAAATGACTACCCTCTTGCTGCCTCGTCACATACTCATCCTTCTGTGCATACATCCTTCAGGGTCTGGATCTCCATTTCCTCTTTTTTCAAGATCACCAATCAGAGTGGTTTAGGATCCATCCCAATACTCTCATTTTAGCTCAGTTGCCTTTTGGAAGATTTTACCTCCAAATCCAGTCACATCTGTGGTTTGATTAGGGATTCAGCATATGAATTTAGAAGTGGGGGGCACAGTCTATAGCACCAGCAGTGCTCATGGACCACAGCACAGTGGCGGATGCCATTAAAGAGCAGCCAGTCAGATGGAAGATGTCTGAGCTGAGAGGAGTGAGGAGAGTGAGGCCTCAGAAAGCACAAGAACAGATGTCCGGACAGCAGTCAGGCTGGAGAAGAACACACACACCAGGTAATGATCTGAGCCAGAGGTCCCCAGACTTGGCTGAAGTGGTCCTGGAGCTAATGGAGCACTAATTTCCCCTTGCAGGTGATAAATCTTCCTAATGGCATCTCAAACACATTATTCTAAATTTCAATATTTTAATATTAATTTATTCTAATGTCCCCTCAAGTGGATAGTGAACAACATCATCCGCTGAACTAGAAAGAAAAAGCAGAGTTAAAATCCTGGCAAGTTCTCTTCTCTGAAAGTGAATCTAGAGAAAAGTAAAAATTATTCCATCATTTCTCATTTCTCAGGCAGGCCTGGAGAAGCTTGATATCATCCTAGCACTCAGGGGGCCAGGGCAGGAAGGACACAGAGGAAAGTGAGCCTGGATTATGTGGTGAGTCTTTGCTGAAAAAGACGAAGAAGGAGGAGGAGGAGGAGGAGGAGGAGGAAGAAAAAGAAGAAGAAGAAGAAGAAGAGGCCTCATTTTTCTTTCATTTGGTAATAATGATATTCAAAGTTGTAAAAAGCATAAATCTCTGCTAAAATTTTAGCACTGCAAGGAAATCAATAACCAAGTTTACTGTTTCTCTGAGATTCTAAGTTTTTGGGCATTTAAGTTTTGTGCCATCAAGAAGAGGAGCGCCTGCAGCTTGAGTTCCCAAAGAGACACTGTGAGACGCAGAGTGGGTGGCACAAGCCAGGCCCTGGAACTGCATGGAGACCATCCAGAACAATGGGCTGAGGGACGGCATCAGCAAAAGCTGGGGAAGTGCCAGATGATTCACTACGTGGCCAGCAGGAAGAAATGAAGTCACAGAACACTGTCACTTCAAAACTCTCCTGGAAACTACAGTTCATAATCATATGCCCCAAGGGAACGCCTTGAATGAGTGAATAGTAAGCAATTGCATGAAGCCCAGGGACAGTCTGACAAACCCAGCAGAGCTGCCTTGGAACTAACATGGCCAAGAGAGTGACCAGACTTCCCAGTTCCCAGTAGAATGAATGCCGGACCTCCTGTGTCATTTATTGATTTGGACCTCTTAGATCCAAATGTGCCTCTACACACACACACACACACACACACACACACACACACACACACATATATGTAGTCTTTTAAGTGTTAATAAATTGTGTTTTACTTATAATAAATGTGACTGCATATACAATACAATTAGAAATAAGAGCACATTTTTCCAGTAGAGGGCACTGGAGGGACACTGAAGGAAAGGCTCTTTGGCTCTCTTTTGGGTTACCTGGGGATTGGCAGTATGAATAAGATTTTGGTGAAACTTGTCTCAGCCCCAGAGCATGATCCTCTGCCCTCACAGTGTTGGCCTCACAATATAACCTTTCTGCAGTTGTTCCTAATGAAAATCAGAGCCCCTCACAACCCTGGACTCCCACAGTACCCTCCTACCAACAGCTCCGATGACCAGCTCCTCAGCCTGCACCCCAGAGAGACACTGGTCCATGCACAAACCCCAGAGCTCTAGAGAGAACCCGGGCTGTCTGGTGGCTGGGCCACACATTCTGCAGTTAGGGCAGCCCCTTCCACGCGTGTCCTTCCTCAAGTGTTCTCAAGAGTTCCCTGTGTCTCTCAGCCTTTTCCTTATGACAGGCTGCCCATGTGAGCCAAATTAGGCTATGGTGGTGGGCAATCTGATACTGAAATAGAACCTTTGGTTTTATTTTGATGTTTGTCTTAGTTTCCATTTTGAGGGTAAGCTTAGGAGCAATTTTTTTCACTCTAATCTCAGTTTGGATTATATATTTTTTATTTATCCTCCAGAAATCTCAAAATCACTAGGAATGGACCAAAATTAAAAGATTTTTACAAGAAAAGAATACAAGGAAACATTCAAGCAGCACTTACTGAATGTGTTGGGTTACAGACTTGATGAACTAAGCATCAAGTTCGAGCCCAGCAGGGACAAGGATGGAATTGGGGCCTAAGTTCACAGCCTGAGGAATCTCGGCCCAACACAACACTACATAAGTAAGCATAGCAGCCTGGCTCACATTCTTTAAACTAAGGGAAGAGTGCAGGGAAAGTGTCATATCCAGAAGAAATATAGAAATCATTTGTTAATTTCTGTCACTTCTTATCAATTTTTGTTGAAATGGACATTTTCCTAGTAAGTGGGAAGTAGGACAGATACCTTCATTCGAGTCATGTTGCCATGGCGCCCAACAATAAGCTGGTCCATTTTGCTAACAGGATGATGTGCTAAGTCCGTTCATTTACAGCTGAACTGAAACTGGAAGCTGTGTTTGAAGCAGAGCCAGGAAAGCCAATGGCAGCATCTCTTTCAAATGACCCAACTTTCTCCAGGTACAAAATTAGAAAAATTTACAAAGTAAAGGACCACAGATCCCAAATTTGAAAGCTGAGTCCTATCCACTAATAGAATCAAGAATCTGAGTCCAGCTCTGCATGGATGCTCACTCAAGAGCAGCTGACTTTTCCATACTGACTAAAATGTTTCCAAAGCAGACTGGACAGTGTGTGAAGCAAGAGTCCATTCTTCCATGGATTTTGCACCCATAGCCACCCTGGCTTGACAAACAGGTGGGCCAAAGCTACAGATGCTCTTTCTCTGATTTGTTGGGTTTTGTGTAAGTTTTGGATTTGAGAGTGGTCTTGGGAAAATTTTTTTTCATCTCAATTTAGGTTGTATAAGATGTTTATAATTTACTATTAAGGAGGGCCTCCATGGGCAAAAAATGTGGATGTTTCTAAGTAGAAACCCTCTGTAGATCACACCTGAGGTTAACATACATGCCTATATCCTCTTTGGAGCGAAGGTCAAAATTCTGACACAGTGCACAATTTCCCCCACAATCTAGTCCTGGGCAGCCTTTTGATTTTAGCTCCTGCCATTATAGCTGTGCACATTGTAACCTAGGAAAACACCTCCATTTTTTTTTCTTGCCTTTGCATGTGGCGTACACTTGACCTCAAATGTTTTCCCTACTGCATGTCTGGCTTTTTCAGAGGTGCACTGGCAAATGTTTAACAACAGGCGATCTGGGAAGAAAATGTGTGACTGGTAGATTTGCTGACTTCAAAGGTATAAATACTGATGCCCCTGCTGATTTCAAGCTACTAGTCCAGCCACTTAGGGCAGAGTTGGTAAGAAACGTACTTAATTGTCTTTCGCGAGCTGTTGTGAGGGGTTTCAGCTCATCCTTGACTCCACCTCTCCTTTAAGATTCCAGTGAAGTGTGGACTCCTCCTAGAAGTCTCTTACTTCACACTTCTCAGGCCCTGGGACTGGGCTGGATGCTCTGTGACTATTCTGTTCTTCTGGCACTGCACTCTGAGACGCTGTTCTCTCTGTTTCTTCCCCAGACCCAGATCCATGAGCACAAAATCACATTTTTTTTCTTTCCTTTGTGATTCTTGACACCTACCACAATGCCTGGCGTATGGATGTCGTTCAATATAATTGAATGAATAAGTGTAACACTCTCTTGCCAGAATGATGTAAGTTTTCTCCTCCAGTTAGGTTATATTGCCTAATGTTCTTAGAAGTAAGCCTTCTCCAAACAACCCATTGGAGTAGCTCATCCAGACCTGTTTCCTACTGAGCTGTTGAGTGTTTGGCTGGGTGAGTTTGGCAGGGATTAGGCATAGCTGGAGAGCTGGTTTCCCCACTTGGTTCTTTGGGACACAGAACCCCCAGACTTCAGTGTACAACAGTACTAGTAATTACAAGGTCTTTTAACCTCATTGGTTTTCTTTTCCTTGTACCATGCTATTATCTGGGCAGGCAGAGACCTTGCAATTGACTTTATATTTTCTTTCTAAACCTCAGGTTTACAAGGCTTAAAACTTTCCCATCAGCTTTCTGGTTCTCATGCTCAACCCAAGCTTTACCACCAACTGCCAGTTATAATCACATGGGAAATATGACTTACTGAGTAAGGTACACTGGCATTAGCAAGATAGATGTGAAGAGAACTCAGCTTCAAAAATAATTATTACTTCACGTCTTGCAAATGGTGTGTATCTTCAGAGAACTGAAGAATTTTAGGATTGAGACTGATTTACTAGTGAAGCCTCCTAAGCCAAGAGTGAATTTCCTAGTGTGCAGAGTTGTGCATAGTGGGTGGCTCCCCCAGACCTTGGCACGCAAAGCACTACCATTTATCACCAAAAGACTTATCCACATCAGGGCATAGTCTCAGGTACAGAAGAATGCAACTGGCAAGTTGTAACAATTGAGCAAAAAGGATACAGTGACTGATTGTGAATATTATTCTTTCTGCTTCCCAATTCCTTATTTTTCTACTTTAGTTCACAAACAGAACTCCCAGTTCATGCTTTTCTGTTTACAATGAAAAAGAAGTTTTCAGTACCAGAATCCTAAACCTACCCCTCAGATTTGGGTTAAGACACCCACTCTGCAGCAGCAAGAACTTCTGTTGCTGTGTCCTCTAGGTTCTTCCAAAGAAATTTATACAAATCAGCCTCTTCTTCATGTAGACCTCAGTGTCAGCATTTGCAGGAAGCCTTCCAGCCTCACTTTGCTGTAGCATGCACCCTGAATCTCCATCACGCCGCAGAATTGCATACATCAACATGTACACACAGAGAGAGTGAGAGAGACAGAGTCAGAGACACAGAGAGCTGCCTGCCTCACTCCTGCTGTGAATCAGGGGGTCTGCAGCGGATCCTGGGTGAGTCCGACACGTAGCTGGAAGTGGTGGGCTCCGTCGAAGTGTTTCCAGCTGGCTCCTGCCTGCTCTCCTTTCCTTTCTCGTTGCTGCCTGCCATCCTGCACTATATCGCCAGATCCCTTCGCTGGCTTCCGAGTTCTCCCCCCTCTCATCAGCCCTCAGAACCAAGGGATGGTGCCGACACTTCTCATTTCCCGTGTCTCATGCCTCAGCCACCAGACCTTCCTTCCAGGTTTATTTCTCTCCCACAATCACAGTCAACCCAGGATTAGTTAAAAATAAGCATAAGTAAATGGTCATAATTTAATTCACTCTTTTACTTAACTCACTTTTAGAGTGATGACTGTTATGCAGTCAATCCATTCAAGGAATTTTTTTGACTTATACTTTTATTCTCCAAGGAACATTATTTAACTACATAGCACACATCAGGACCTGCTTTTAAGAGACTTAATGTTAAGAAGGAAAATAAAAGCCAAGACAGAAAAGGAAAAGTACCATTGGGTGCTTACAAGTGGCATTGCCTTTCTGCTGATTTTTAAAGATATCTCTCTTCCAAATGAGGAATGAAAATTTGATTCTTACAAAAATTTTTACAGTCTATCCAGACTTTTTCTTCATCTTCAAAAATTTTCATCTTCAATAATTGAACTGCCAGAGTAAATGAAGGAGAAGCATTTTAAATGGAGTCAGATAATTATTAAAATATTTGTTTGTCTTCTTAGGCAAACACACAGGCCAATTCCAAAAGATGAATTTGCTCTAAGCTATATAAATATGTTACCAAGGCTCTGTCGCCACTGATACTTATCCTAAGAGAGACACACACTGGAAGACACAGTGCTGTGATCTCCTATTCCTGAATGTTTTTAAAAACAACACAAGTAAACCACAGATTGAGATATTCACAATACATATCTCTGATGAATGATTTGTAAACAACCTATAACATCTACTCTGCACTACCATAAATCAATAAGAAAAGAGACAACTTTTAACAAATGAACAACAGTATCTTTTCTAAAATGAATATCTAAATGTCCAAGAAGTGTTTGAAGATATGCTTAGCATCATTATTCATCAAAGAAATGCTAAACACACACACACACAATGAAATACCAGAATGTCTAAAATCAAAAAACAGAGTTCACATATTGGTGAGCACATAAAGAAACTGGGATTCTTGTACATCACTCCTGAGATTATAATTTAGTGGAAAACTGGCAAAATCCACCAAAGCTATATGATAACTGTAAGATCCAACAATTCCACCCCTGTGAATACACCTGCACCAGCTATGGATTTATTGTCTCTGGAAAGTTGACCTTTGATGGTTCAGTGAGATGGATCTTACCTCTTTAAGTATTTTTTTTCCCTTGGGCTAGGGATTTAGCTCAGTGGTTTTGACACCTGCCTTTTAAGCTCAATCCTCAGTAACTACATACAACAATGCTGGGCATGGTGACTCACACCCACCAGCAATCAGTACCACATACCACAGTACCGACCATGGTGGCTCACGCCTGTAATCCCAGCACTCGGGAGGCAGAGGCAGGAGGATTGCCATGAGATTGAGGCTAGCCTGGGCTACTGCTTAATGAGCTCAGGACCAGCCTGAGTGAGACTCTGTCTCACAAAAGTAGACCCTGTCTACAAAGTGAGACCCTGTCTCAAAAAAAACAAATTATTTTTTCTTTACCAGCTGGTATTGAAGCTTGCTGAGCAGAGACCGCTGGAGGAAGAGGTTTGCCTCCTGGATCCTGTGTGCTGACTCCTCAGCCTCCTCCGAACCCCGCTCCAGTATCCTGCCTGTGCAGCATGGGCAGCTGCCCAGGACCCAGTTTCTGCACAGCCTGGCATCCAGCAGCTCTGGGTGGCTCACAGCTTCCCCAGCCAACTCCGTTCATCAGTTTTGCAGTAAGTGCATCAGGTATGACACTGTCCTGAGATGAGCTTTCTCTGGCATCCCAGAAGATGGATTTCCATTTCTCTATTCTTTAGATTTCTCTTTAATTCCTATTTTCTAATATCTTATTATACTGATTATAAACATTCTTCATATTACAGTTTTCCTACTTAAATTATTATCTGATTTTGTTCTTGTGGTTGGACTGATATAACTGATAAAATACTAAAAAATACATATATGTATATAGTATATATTTTATATATTTTAAATAGATAATGTATATATAAGATATATTTTCATCAAATAGATGTATATGAAGCTTCATTAGTAAAACTTAAAACTGGAAACTACTCAAATGCCTACTATCAGTTCAATGGATAAATTGAGGTAAATTCATACAATGAAATACTACTCAACAATAAAAAAGGAGGAAGTTACCTAGAGATGAATCTCATCGATACTGCTGAGTGAAAAAAGTCAGATACAACAGAGTATATACGATAAAGTTTCATTTATATGATCTTCACGAACAGACAAAACAACTGCCGTGATAGAAGTGAGCATAGTCCTAACCTCTAGGCCCAGCATACTAGAGAAGGGCACAAGGATCTTTTGAGGATAGTTGACACACCATATTTTGATTAAAGGTAATTATAAAGGTACATATTTTAGCAAGAAATTATCATTTTGTGCACTACTGTATGTACAATGCATTATAATTTAGTAGGAAACTTACTTTTAAAAACAATGTAAATAAATGATAATAAAAAAGAACTACGGGTGCAAAGCTATGTCAACATCCCACTAATTCCCCTGGCCCATCTATCTCAGCAGGGCTCAGCAACATGAACACTGTACTACAGTCTCTCATGGGATTCGTGGTGATAGCTATGGTTCTGGGGCCTCCACAGGGCTGGGGGGGGGGCTGGTCACAGAAGGAGGTGCAGGAACTGGATGGTATTCTCACATGCACAGCCAGTTAGTGATGGCAGTGGGCACACCTCAGCCTGCTCTGCCCTACCGGGGCACTTCTGCACATCATGTGGCCTTTCGGAGACTTTCTAACAATGCCTGTGATGAGTAATGGGGTGACTTATAGAACGGAGCTGATGTGTCATCCGAGTCAAGACAGAGAATGAATTTGAAGTAATCCTGTCACAGCTGGTTGGCACTAATGGAAGTCAGGGGTTTTTTAAAAATGTCTTCTTGACTACAGTGACAAAGACTGCAGGGGAGTTGGCGGAAAGGGGAATGTGTGCCAATTTGGTGGCTGTGTGGAAATCATTTCACTTAGAAACAGAGCAGAAATATGAAAAGTCAAAATAGCTCATCCCTTGCTCCCTGCCTTTCTACTCCTCTTGGGTAGAAATCAAAGGAGAAAAAGCTCAGCAGCAAAGCCAGCACCACAAACTGGGGTCGGGATGAGAGATGAGCAGTTCTCCCTTCCAGAATCCCGCGGGCTCCCTGTGCCTGCACACAGAAGTGACGTCAGGGCTCTGCGAGCTGCGAGAAGATTTTCCGCCCGGGCTTGACTGCAAGGATTCCATTTTTAACACTGAGCCAAAGGAGTTATCTCAGGATCCGCTGGTGAGCCTATTAATCAATCAGTTTAGGGAAAGAAGACAGTAAAAGTCATTTACACTTCACTCTTCTCTTGACATTTGTTCCATTTGTTAGTTTATTGCCTTGCAGCTCCAAACCTCCCCCTTGTGATTTTGCTCTGTGCTTCAGGAGCTGGACTCAGGCGTTGCGGTCCTTCTTTGACACAAGCTCAGTGCTGGGATTTGTCAGTAGAGGACGCTGCAGGGAGATAGCCAAGCTGCAAGGGTGAAAGGGACACTTGCCCTGAGCCATACTGTTTCTGCTCAGTCTAAGCAACTTGGGGGTACCCTCAGGGTTCACCTCAGTGATGACAAATCTCCGGAAACTAGGATGAGTGCTCCCCAAAGGCAGACTGTGTGTGTGTGTGTGTGTGTGTGTGTGTGTGTGGTTTTGTTTTGTTTTGTTTTTGCTAGCATCCAGCGCTTCTCTTTCAGTGTCAGCCCACAGACCTTGCTGCACCCTCTTCCAAATCTTGAAAATCTTTCCTTCAGTTTCTACGCTATTGCACCAGACAGTTCTTCATACCTTTTAGCAATTAATCATCCTTTGCCTTGCTAGCAGTTCTTCATACTAGATTACCCCTGTTCAAATTACTAATGGGTTTGCTTCTTGACTGGTTCTGACAAGATGCATTGTGCACGGCGTTTGCTTTGGCGGTGGTTGCTTGTTCCTGAGGCCCATAGTTCCTTGTGGAGTCTCAGTGCTTTGGGCTCCTCGGGAAGTAGCCTTCGGCAGGGCTGTGCTAGATTGGATACATTTCAGGGAACTAATTCCTAGATCCTAGACTACCACCTGTACTATTAATAAGAATAACCCAAGACAGACCTGCAGACAGATTACTGTGAGAAAGTTTTCCTTTCCTGTCTTGCCTGTGTATTCCAAAGAAAAGCATGTATTTTGGAGACAGGCTCTCACTTTGTAGTTCAGGCTGGCCCTGAACTTACTATGTATCCCAGGTGATCCTCAAACTCACAGCAATCCTCCTGCCTCTGCCTCCTGAATGCTGGGGTTATAGGCAGGAACCACCATACCCGGCACTGTGATATGCTGTTCCCAGGGCTCAAACTCAGGACCTTGCACTTTGCCAGGCAGATACCGGAACCAAACTAAATCCCTGTTACTTGTCCTAATTTTATGCTTCATTGTCTATATTGTTTTGTTTAATTTTGTTTTAATAATTTTAATACTAATGCAGAGGAAAATTTTAAACATACACAGCCTTAAAATTATAAGAAATTTAAAAGCCAGTTTAATTTATATTAATTATTGCTAGACAGAATTGTGAATGGGTAGTTAATAATAGATTTCTCAGGCATGAGATGCCTTAAAGGGGAAATAGGATAGAAATATGAGGTCAAGGAAGAAGAAGAGTAGTAGATGTTTTCATGTACTTGTAAATTGGGGATGACATAAATATGTAACCGCTGATGTACTCTGCTCCTTTGGACTCACTGGAGAATTAACGCTTTTACTTTAAATGGTCAATTACACTCTCTGCAAGTATTTAAGCACTAGGGGAGACATTTTAGACTTCATCTTTAAAATGTTGGAGAAGTCATGCAACATTTCAAAATACTTTTGGGAGAAATGTGAATGAAGGGGATTGCTTCACTCTGATGAACCAGGAGAGAATGAAGACTGAATGAATGAGAAAATAAGTGAGCTAGCTGTTGAAAACAAACAATGTTTCCCAAGATAAATGAAAGCAATTTCCTCTGTGTCCGGGGCTAGGTTCAGTGTCTCGGCTTCTTCTCTTGGGGAGACATTTCAGTGAGACATGGCCGACACCAGAGCAGCCTGGATGTTGGGTCCTGGATCAGGCCCAGGCCGGCTCACGTCTCCCCTCTGTCCTTAATTCAGAACAACTGTAGCTGCTTGAGCAGCCTATAACAGTCCACTTCCTTAAGGCCTGTGGTTTACCTTCATCATACCACCCGTAAAATGATCAGAGAAATTCCAAATCAGTGCCAGTTAGAATATTTATTTTACTTTTTTGTAGGGAAATGACTGGCACAGAAAAACCACTGGACTTGGCGTCAGCACGCCTGGGCTGGTGGCCTGATTTGCTGGTACCTGCCTGCATGTGTGTCCAGTGCCATTATGTCTTCGTTCCCCAGTTTCTCATCCACAAGAAGCAGGTAGTGATGTGTTTGTGGAAACTAGATGAGACTGAATGTGCCAAAGTTCTTAACACCTGGCGAGCCCTCAGAAAGTGTTTGGCTGGAGCTGAAGTGCTAGCTGGCAGAGCAGTGTGGTATACCACCTCTCCCTGCCCGAAGGCTGCGATTATTCTATCCTAAATTAACTATCTGGCTTCCATGGCTGCCACCACCGCCAGCCTTGACCTTGCTGGACACCCTGCCATCCAAATCAAAGTATGTGGAGCGTTGTATCCTACTCACAGAGGACTCCACTTCACTGCACACATGTGATCTGTGTAAGCGCCACTCTCTAAGTGGCGTATGTTCATCCTATTTCTCAGGTGACACGGACATGTTTCATCTTTAGAATCTGTTGAAGTGATGATTTCCCATTATTGTTCTAAAGTCAATAGCATTAGCGCATATGAAATGTAAAACTCAGGCAACCTAGCTTCTTGCCAAAGTGATTATTCGCCCTGTTCTCACATAAGTGTACAGTGCTGACTGACCCTCTAATTGATTGAATTACAAGCAGAGAGAGAGAGAGAGAAGTTCCTTTACAGCAATTGATGACAGACCTCTGCCCCCAAACTGTGGTCGAATCTGACCTGGCATTTTACAATAAAAGAAGCCAACTGAGAAGATGAAATGGTTGTATGAAATGCCTAATATAGAAGGTAATTGTCCATTATGGAGATGTAGTTGCCAGTAGAATCACCTTTAGCTGAACTAGAGCATCTTATGCACTCAGGCTAGCAGCTTTCTCCAAACTCAGGGTTGCTCATGGAGCTCTTGGTACCTTCATTCTCATATCTCTTCAGAGATAGAATTTTTTTTTTTTTTTTTTTTTTTTTTTTTTTTTGAGACAGGGTCTCACTTTGTGATTCAGGCTGGCTGTGAGCTCAGCCTCAAACTCACATCACAGCAATCCTCCTGCCTCTGCTTCCTGAGTGCTGGGATTATAGGCCTGAGCTGCCACACCTGACACTGTGGTGTGTGGTACTGATTGCTGGTGAGCATGAGTCACCATGCCCAGCATTATTATATGTGGTCACTGGGGACTGAACTTGAGACCTTGCACTTGCAAGGCAGTGCCAGAACCACTGAACTAAATTCCCAGCCCAAGAGATAGATTTTTCACATGAGTCTTGCTGTGCTCTCTGGTGAGAAAAATCAGTCCTGGAGCTGTATTCCAGATGTTTTAAACTAAAAGAAGTGACGATTGCAGAGCCAGACTGGAAGGGCACTTTCACCATGTGCCAGTCCTGGATAGGCATTCTCGTAAGCAGTGTCTCGCTGGTCCTCACGGCACCACTGTGGGCAGGTGCCAGGGCCTCACCTCACAGTTAAAGTGGAACTGAACCTCAAGGATGTCCTGGGACTGGACTTGAACATGTGCCTGTCTGAAGCGAAGTCCGTATGTTTCTCTTTTGCCTTATTACCTCTAATCCTGGCTCAAAAGCTGTAAAGGAGAAGACAGGGCTCTGGAGGAGATTACTGTGTACACTCCCAGGGAAGGAACGACCCAGGGTGGTGGTCTCAACCTTGGCTGCACATTAGACCACCACCCTCCTGGTCTGCACTCCTTGCTTGGAGGAATCCCTTGGGACAGGATGAGCTTTCAGGGGATCATTTAAAGCTTTGTTAAACAAGACTGTTGGGTGCTCTTCCCAAAGTTTCTATGTCTGGAGTCCCCCTGATAATCTGTACTTCTAACGAGAGTCCCGGGCCCTCACTGGGCACCGCCTGCTAAGGGCATCGTTTCTCAAAGTGCAAGCCTGACCTGGAGCATTCAGGCTGGAATTATGGACTCAGATGCAGATCCTTGGCCCGGGCCAAATCTATAGGATCAGATCTCAGGTGGGGCCCTGGGGTCTGTCTCTTAAATAAGTATTCCAGGCCATTCTTCTGCTCACTGAAGTGTGAAAACTGTCTTCCAGCGGGCCCTTAAACTCTCCCTCATCTCGCATACAGCCTGGCTTTTAAATACTGTCTCATTTTGAATGACAACCGCACAGCAGAGCTCCATTTACAATTGACCATTAGCTGCTGTTGAGACTTGCCTCTGGTTATTTAAAATGCCCATAAGGGATCTTCCAGCCCATGCTTCATAAATAAAACACAGCAAAAAAAAAAAAAAGGGAGAAATATTTATTCACTGATTTTTGAAAAACTCTCCAGTTATCAAACTTCTGACTCATCAAGGGTAAAAAGCCTTGGTTGATTAGTGTCTCATTCTTCCCCCAAACAAGTGAAATCAAGAGGAGTCGCATCAAAAAGCATCTTCTTTCTTTCTCTTTGCCTCTCCTCTCATCAAACCCTGTGAGCAGGAGGCTCAGGCTATGAGTACAGCAGGTTCTGGCAGCTTGCAGCCTGGTGCCCTGTACGTGTAGCTGGGCAGCTGGATTACCGGCCTGGCTTCCTCACAGATGGAAAGGTCAACCCATGCGCTCTTCAAGGACTGACAGCAGGAAACCAGGCTGGGCTCCTGGGGCCGAGGAGATGCAGGTGCTTCCCAGGGGGCCACCCCTCCACTGTGGGCCCCTGTGGAGGCAGCTGCCAAGAAAAGTATTTATAGCTGCCTTTGCTGCCTTGCTCACACAGCAGCTTGGCCAGCAGGATGAGAGAAAGACAGGAAAACCAAGATGGGAATGGCCCAGTTAGCCTCCCTGAGGAATCGCTGAAGGAAGGTGCCTGACCTGGAGTCATAAGCACTCTGAGACTTCGAGCAAGGGTGGGATGAAGGTCATGCATAGACTCTCATCATTAGCCCGCTCTGCTCTGTGGCCCACAGAAGCTCAGCCATGTGGGAGGACCTGCGCGGCTGTCTACGGAACTGATTTTTAGCACTGCGCTCACAGTGGGTATGGAAAAGCCTGGAAGCCCTCTCAGCACTGCTCCCAGCACCAGTCCTGCCCAGACCCCAGTCGGTGCCCAGCTCCACTATCTAGACTTCTAAGGTAAATGTGTCAGCAGAAACAAAGGCTCTGTTTTCTTTCTCATCTCATTTAGACCTGTGGGTTACATGAAAAGATGCCCAATATGGCTCCCAGGTGTCATGGAGCACAGCCCCAGCATTCGCTCTGGTAGCCAGAAATGCATAGCTGTGGGGGCCCAGTTGTTGGTCTACGGGCCATAGTGTCCCCACTCCCCAGGAAAGGCACGGGAGCTGTGGATGTTCTTGCCAGTTTTTATAGGGGTGTCCTCTGTACACAGCGCAGCACAACAGCTAACAGTCTTCAGGTGAAATCATTAAATCTCCAGGGAAAACCAACAAAACAGCAAGTGTTCCAGAAAGTTTCACTTCCTAACTGGCAGTGAGCCTGAGACCAAAACCTGTTACTCAGAGTCACAGATGAAATTGCTGCAAGAGGCACAATCCATCCGATTGTTCCGCCTGAGGCCCTGACGCTTCCCAGAGTCCCTATGAGGGGCTGAAGCAGAGACTTCAGTGCCTGGGAGGATGTTTTCTCCATGGGCTGGAGTAGTGTGTCTATAGTCCAGTGTCCCCTGGAATCCTCATGGTGACAGTTATTTCCGAAAACGCTTCCTGAAAGTAGAAAGGAATGTACACTTTGTTTTTCAGTTTTGAAAACAAAACACGTAAAAGTAGGGCACCTGGTGAGGGGCATGGCTAGGCCAGGGAGCAAGGGTGAGATCACCAAGCCTCCTTGGTCACTTTTGAGTTGTCTAGCACAGTGCCACACACCTTCCACAAGTTGCCTCATTTAACCCTCGAAATAATCCAGTGAGACAGGTACAGCTGCTGTTCTTCCTTCATAGCCCAGGAGACCACAGCCTGGAGACTGGCTCTGTCACAGGAAGAGAAGGGCAGAATCGGGACTCAAGCCCACTGCTTCCTAGAGCCACAGCCCTCACCTGTAAATCTCGGAATAGCGCTGCGGAGTCCACAGGCTCTGTGGGCCCATCTTCTCCAACAGCTCACTGGCTGTGCTGGTCTCTGGCTTCCCTTGCATTGTACAGATAGCGGCAGGGTAGGGAACTGAGTCTCAGCACCTGCTGAGAGTCACTCTATAGGATCAGCCTCTCGGGCTGGCCCCAGACTGTGCTGAGGCCTCCTCTGTCCTGTTCTCACAATTGATCACTCCCCGCTGGGCTGGACATCAGCTCTTGCCCAGCTTATTTCCTAGTCTGGAGTTTGTTTAACTGGATGATTTTTAGGCTACTGGAAGGAGGTCAGATTCCTGGTGGCTGCAGCCAGGTGGTGTAGTGTTCTGTCCACTCCTAGATAAAGTGTTAGCAGTCAGATTAGAAGCGGCACAGGTGATTGGCCAATGCTACCTGTGGGAGTGACAGGGGATCCAGGGATGCTGTGTCTCTCTTACAACCAGTGAGTGTTGCCCTTGTCTATTAGGAGGAACTGAGTGTGTACGGTGTAAAAGAGTAAGCAAGGTGTGAAAAGCAACATCGGAAGTTATGCTGACTGTACTTGAACACCTTTGTTGTGTGCTGGGACCATCATTTTATATGTGTTTGGTTTTGATGGCTCATATTGTATTGTGGTTTGGATCTAAAATGATCCCCAAAGGCAAGCTTATAGGCTTTTGGAAGTTGATTAGATCATGAGGGCTGTAACATCGTCAAGTCCATTGATCCACTGATGAGATCATAATTTGATGGTATGCTTGGGTGATGATGGAAACAGGAGTTAGGACCTAGTAGAAGGAAATGAATCCTGGGGGTACGACCTTGGTGTCTATAGCCACTCAGTAGTCCCTTCCTTTCTTCTCTGTCTCTCTTACAGTCTCCACTTCCTATCCACCATTCAGAGAGATTTCCTCCACCATACCCTTCTTTCCACCAAAAAGCTGTGCCTCGCCTCAGACCCACAGCAATGGAACCAGGTTTCAATGGTCTGGAACCATGAGCCAAATAAATCTTTCTGTCACTGTGTTGTTTATCTCAGGTGTTTGGTCACAACTATGAAAACCTGATGACTCACATTTCTGTAACATCCAGTGACCCCCCCCCCCAAAGAGAGTTTTCCTCCCTGGACTCTTTATGGTCTTTTATTTTTCAAGTTGCACAGAAGGATTTTCACTTATATCTTCCTTGTTTGCTGTTAAGACTCTCAAGGCCTAGCAGTTCCTGATAAACAGTGGAAACTTAATTAACACCTACTGGATGATTGATCGAGTAGTACCTAACTGAATAAGTGAATCGATCAACCATTCATTTTGGGTCTTGATTCCAAAAGAAGCCGGAGAGTAAAACACAAGGGCTTTTCCCTGGGTTGGTAAAAAGCACTGCCTCCTTCTGAGATGTGGGAAGCACACCAGCTCAGGACCTGCAGCAAGAAGGCACAATACAATATTATAAAGTGCCTATGGAACTTGAGGGATACACTCATAGAAGAGAGGGAAGAAAGCAGCAGCACCAGGCAAGGAATCCCACCGTGAGAGTTGGTGGTGGGGAGAGAGGCAGGAAATGAGGAGAGAACCAGGAGGGCCTCGGGCCTCCCCAGAGCTGAAGCTTTGGCTGCCATGGGAGGCTGTGGAAATGGTTGTGTGTGTGCAGACTGTCATGCTCTTCCTTATTCACACTCTATGTTCTCATCAGGTATTTCTTTCACGTAGTCACAGTGATTTTTCCCTTGCCCACCCTTTATTTCTTTCCAGTAGCACTAAGAGGCAGTGTAGGGCACAATGACCCTCTCTCTTCCTGGCCAACTTCACTCTTTCTAATCACTTTCCAAGTGTCTCAAATTCGGTGCCTTGGATTTAACTTAGTGGCACAGTGCCTGCCTGGCTACAAGGTCCTGAGTTTGACCCCCAGAACCCTCCCCCTCAGAAAAGTGCCTGAGTCTTACTGGAGAGCATTCCTTCCCATGACAATTTTCATCACTATCAAAGGCATCGGCAGCCCTAGATCCTTCCTGTTCCTTCTCCCTCTGTTCCTCTGCGAGGGCAAGCGCTCTCCCACACTTGACTCCTGTCCTTCAGACACCAGCTGCTGGCCAGCCTGCATCTAGGCCCTGAGAGACAGACAACATCCTGGTTTTAGTCAGGCAGTATCCAGTTGTCTGAATAAACAGGCCAAATGAGGAGGCCTCTGTTATCAACAGAGAGACAATACTTTTGTTTTTACTACTGCTTGCATCTGTTCATTGGCCTCCTGTGTAAACAAGGCTCTTTAGTTAAGGTAAGTCACTTTCCCCTGAAGAGTCCTCATTCCACCTGGAAGTCTTTCTGCCCTGGAGTGTGACTATGCACTTCTTTGGCAGGTGCTTCCTTCGGCTCGCTGCCATTTTCCACCCATCCTGGTTATAATGAGTACCATTACCTTCTTTCAGCTCATTCACTCCTTCATATTTTTTTTTTCATTCAACAAACATTTATTGAGGATATTTACTCAAAGAGAGTCCTCTAGGGTGGAGTTAGGGGCATGGACTCTGCAGCCAGCCTGCCCTTATGCTCATTCCCAGCTTAGCTCCTGTCTATAATACAGGACTGTAGCTCACTCAACTTCACTTTTCTCATTTGTAAATGGAGATACACAGAATACTCATCTCGGAGATTATTGAGGATTAAAATATTGAACAACGCCAGGTATGTAGTGAGGGCAGCTGGAGGAATTAAATCAGTTACATCAGATTCTTACTCCCAGGGAAGTTCCAGTCAAGTGGGGAATGATAAAGTGAATGATCGTGATGCTTGCTGGAATGAGCCATGGCTAGGGTAAAGTGAGAAAGCATCTCACTCGAGACGCTTGAGATAGGAAAGGTGCTGAAATAATGAAAATTACACAGCTCTTAAAATTCTTTATTGACTTAACAAATTAGTTTCATCACAATGACAGCTCTAGTCCAAGACTTAGATAAAAATAAAAGTTTTTAAATAATATTTTCATGTACAAAACCCAAATAATTTAAAATAATATTTATTAAGAAAATAGCAGAATAACTATTGGTACATATTTATTTGTTGTAATCAGTTTGTTATCATATTTATCTAATGCATAAAGTAACTAGAAGTTTTAAAAAATTGATTTTCTCAATGTTTCATTTTCAATTTTTTAAATAAAACTGCCATATCATTTAGAGTGTATTTTGTGCCCCTACTCGGTGGATGAAAATAGTTTTACCTGAAAAAATACTCTCTGCAGATGCTGTAATACTTAATAAACTCAGAGAAAATGCAGCTAAGTGAAATCTATTCTCAATAATTATGTTTTCATGTTGAATTATTTCAGTCCATGTAACTTCAACAAGATATGTCTTTTGTTCCCTTTCAGAGCAGTTTTATTCATCAAGCATTTTACAAAGCACAACTGTCAAATGTTTTTGTTTATTATGATTCTTTTTAGTGCTTCACCAAAGTTAAATGTAAAATTGCAAGCCTTTTAAATTATATTCCATTTCAATACAGAATGCAAATTGATCCAATTAAAAATAGGAGCTTCACCAAGAGATTTTTTTCCCCATAAGCCACGGTCTTATATACCTCTGAGCTCCCACAGCTTAATTTATTTCCTCTCTTGGTTTGATAGAGACAATTCCAATGTGTCCCTATACTAGCTTGTTACAGATAATTACAATTCATAAAAAGCTTCACAACCTGAAAATTTTTGAATAATTACTCCAATGAATTTTTCATCAAGATGCAGCCAACATAGGAGGAGTTATTCTAAACTAATTCGAGAATATTACAGAATATGTAGGTGTTACAAAATGGTTATCCAAAGATTTATACATTTACAAAATCAAATTGATGATGGCAACTCAGAAAGAAAGTGTACGTTGTCAGACTGAAGTTTTTGCTATTGTTGTTGGGGTATGGGCCTTTGTTTGTTCTGTTCTGTTCTGTTTTGTTTGTTTGAAGGAAGATATTTAATGTAAACTCTGTTACAAGTATTTTGTACTTACTTTGTTTTTTTTAGGAATATTTGTAATTTTTTGATAATGACAGTTTCCTTTACTGGCGTATCACAGGGGTTTGAACACATTTATAAATTATGAGCTCTATAACCTTTTCCAAGTACATTCCACTCTGTCCTTTCTTAATTTAGTAAGAACATTATTTTTCCATTTCATGAGCCTGTGCTCCCCTCCAAAATTTGTGTTCCTGTTATTACCTCAAAACATATCTTATCTTTTGTTTAATTTTTATTTCTTTTAGTACATGTTTACAGTACACAACGATTACATTCTTCCTGAGCAGTTACAACATGCCCAAAGCATATCTTCATTCTTTTTTCATCCCCTCCCCCTTCTTGGCCTCCTCTCTCCTTTTTTCTCTTTTACAAAAGATCTATCTGCTATTTCCTATTCTCCTTTATTTTAATGTTCAATTGTATGTATTTTGAATTTCTTACACAAGTTAAATCATGTAATATTTAAGCTTGTGTGTCTGATTTATTTCATTTAGCATTATGGTCTCAAGATGCATCTCTTTTCTTACAAGTGACTGAAATTTACCATTTTCATGGTAGAATATTATCCTGTGATACATAAATACATTTTATTTTGAGACAGGTCTCGCTTTGTGGTTCAGGCTGGCCCTGAGCTCAGCCTCCAACTCACATCACAGCAATCCTCCTGCCTCTGCCTCCCAAGTGCTGGGATTACAGGCGTGAGCCACCACGCCTGGCACTGTGGTATGTGGTACTGATTGCTGCTTTGTGTGAGTCTCTACACCCATTATGGTATGTGGTTACCGGGGAATCGAACCTGAGTCCTTGCACTTGCAAGACAGGCGCCAGAACCACTGAGCTAAATCCCTAGCCCCTATAAATACATTTTTTATCCATTCATCTGTTGTTGGACATATAAGCCACTTCCAAGACACAGTTATTATGAACAAGAGTGTGCATGTATCAATTCATATATTGTCTTTAATTCTTTCCAAAAATATGTAGAAGAGGAATAACTGGGTCAAGTATAATTTCTGTTTTCAGGTTTTTGAGGACTATCCAAAATGATTTCCATAGTGGTTGTACTAGTATACATTTCTATTAACAGTGTAGAAGGGTTGCTTCTTCCTCTGAAGCCTCACGAGCATTTGTAATTATTGGATTTCTTAATGGTAGCCATTCTTTCTAGAGTAAGATGGAATCTCAGTATTGTTTTAATTTGTATTTTTCTAAAACACACAATAGCATATACTGGATGAAAGATAAACTCTTTAGCAAATGGTGCTGAGAAAATGGGCTGTCCAAATGCAAAGGAGTGAATGTATACTCACATGTCTCATGATATACTAAACTAAGATTGAAATGGATCAAAAATGCTAAAGCAAAAACAATCTGATAGAAGATAAAAAAGTAAAACTCTTATAGACATAGGTACAGGCAAGAGCTTTCTGAACAGAACCCCAGTGACACGAGAAATAACATCACAAACCAACAGACAGATCATATCAGATTAAAAGGCTTGTGCACACCACTAGAGTGAAGAGACAACCTATATAATGGAAAATATTTTATCAGCAGCTACTAATCAGACAGAGCACTGATATCTAGAATGGATAAAGAAAGAAAGAAAAAATTAGACCTCCCCAAATAAATGATCCAATCAAAAAATGGCCAGGCAAATTGAGTATACACTTCTCAAAAGCACAAATTGCCAATTTATACGTGAAAAAGTGTTCAACGTCTCTGACCGTTAGATAAATGAAAATGAAAACATCATTAATGTTGAGCTTATGAAATGAATTCATAGCATTCTTACCAATATCAAATGATTTTCCTGAGAGTAAACTTCATATGATTTTCCTGAGAATAAACCTTGATTTCATGAATTATTTTGAAGAAGATAAAACTATCACTGAAATTCACCAGTGTCTTATTTCAAGTATCTGAGGACTTAAGGCCATTAGCAATTGACTGATAGCTCTTCTTTTCCTAATGCAGCCAACAGGTATACAGTTATCAGCTCACTGTTTTGTTTGTACAGACCTGGAATAAAAAGAGCTGTTATTTTCTCTGTGGCAGCTGCACATGTGAATTCCTATTTGTGACCCCAGCCTTCTTAAAACCATCTAATGTTTGGAGAAGAGCTTTGCCTATCTTCAAATTTGTACCTGGTTCTCATGTGGTCGCTGATATCACCAGGACCCTCAGTGATGGATCATAAAAGCCAGGAAACACTCGATACAAGCTATGTGTTCCTCAGCTTTCTTGATACATGGAAATTCAGGACTTCGTTTTTAAATATGCACTATTTTATGCTTTTTAATTCAGTTGCTCCTGAAAATATTTATTACCAAATTTTAAAAAGATAATAAGCAGTAAAGTTGCAATTTTGTGCTATATTATAACTGAAAAATTTATAGTAAGAGTATTCAGGTTATTCATTATATGCTGCATTAAAGGGCCAGCAGTCTCTAACCCCCATTTATTTTACATAGATATTTGTTATGGTTTGTGTCTAGATGTCCCTCCAAGAACCTGACGTGCTTAGAAGTGAGGCCTTTTCAAAGGTGATTGGATTATGGGGAGCATGTAGCTGACTCACTATTAGAAGGTGAGTTCAGGCTGGAGCAGGAAGTCACTGTGGGTCTGGCCCTGAAGGGTATTTCTCCCTTCCCGACTCCGCCCTTAATTCTCTCTCTGCTTCGTAGGTGCTGTGCCCTTAGCAGCTCTCCTCTGCCTCGCCCCTCTGCCACGCTCTTCCACTTTGGAGCCTGCTGACTATGGGCTGAAATGTGCACTAAAATAAACTTCTCCTTTTTCATGTTGTGGATGTCTGAAATTTTGTCCCAACAGTGAGGAAGTAACCAAGGCTACACCTTTACCTTTAGTTTCCAGACCACCCTGAGCAGCGGCCTTGGTGAGTTTATGCATCTTGCAGACTGCTGCCTGGCCAGGACTCAGCTGGCTGGCATACCGGATGACCAGAGAGAGCAGCAGGATGGAATCCACCTCCCACTGTCTTCTGTGCTCAGCAGTTATAGATGCTTCATCTTAGTGGCAAGTCCTCGAGTGGGTGGTATCAGTTATCAAATGTTCCAGCTTTCGTCTAGAGAAGTTCAATAAAAGGATACATGATCACTGGTTATCTTTCAAATCTGAGCACATGTTCAAGTGGAAGCCTTGTTTACTGCCTCTGATTTTACCTATTTACAGACCAGACCAGTAGAAGCTGGGAAGTATAATGCAAACATCTACCACCTTACTTGAATACTTTCCAACAGTATTTGGTAGAAAAGTGAACTGTCTGGGACACATGGTCAAGCTGGACGGGATGCTGGGCACAGACGATCTGGGAGTGTGTCATGAGAAGCAGGGGATGGACGCTCACTGGCTGGGACTGCAGGAGGCATATCGTCACTCACGTGCCCCATAGCAAAGGAAAGGGACCAGAAAGATTTGGGGACTGGGAATACCTGCACAGAGCCTGAAAAGATCGGTTGAGGATTGTGAAGTAAAGGCAAAAGCTTCACACAACAAAATAAACAATCCACAAAATGAGAGGGCAGCTTAAAAAAACTTGAGAGTGATTAAGACTTGATATGCAAAATATAAAAGGAGAGCTTACTTATACCTCAGCAACAAATAATCTGATCTAACGTGGGCAGAGGAGCTGAACAGACATTTCCCAAGGAAGACATACAGATGGCCAATGGGTAAATGAAAAAAGCGCCCCACATCACTACTTAGGGAAATGCAAATCGAAACCATACTGAGATAACACCCCACACAAGTAAAGATGGGTCGGGTCAAAAAAACAAATGTCATCAAAGATGTGGAGGAAAAAGAACTCTCATGCACTGGGTAGGAATGTAAATTACTTCAGCCATTATGGAAAAGAGTATGTATGTTTCTCAAAAGTAAAAATAGAAATACCATATGATCCAGCTTTCACACTTCTGGCCATATATCCAAGCAAATAAAATCAGTATGTTCGGGAGATGGTTGCACTCCCACGTACACTAGAGCATTATTCACCATGAGCAAGAGAGGGAGCTAACTTAAATGTCCATCCACGGATAAATGAGTGCAAAGAATGTAATGTATACATACAAGGTAACCTAGTCAGCTGTAAGAAAAAAAGGAAATCATGTAATGTATGACAATGTGGATGGACATGGAGGACAGTGAAATAAGGACACATACCATATGTTCTCACATATACTATACGAGAAATCTAAGTCAACCTCACAGAAACAGAATTGACTGGTGGTTATCACAGGGCCAGGGATGAAGAGGTATTGGTTAAAGGCATCAACAAAGTTAGCACTTATGCCTTCTGAGTAAGTTCTAGAGACCTGTGGTACAGCATAGGTCCTATAGTTAATAATATATTTTTTCAAAGGTTGCTAAAAAGTAGATCTCATTTTAACTGTTTTTAGCACAGACAAAAACAGAGTCGGAGGAAACCTTTTTGGGAGGGATAGAGATGTTTATGGACTAGATTTAGTATTGTTTCCATGGATACATACTTATCTCCAAACTCACCAAGTTGTACACAGTAAATGTGTATACCATTTTCTATGTCAGTCATACCTCAAAAAAGTAGTTTTTCTTAAATATAAAAAGCCGTTGTAAAAATTGCTCTATGTAAGCCTTTTATTTATCTGATTTAGTCCTCATAAAAACCCTATATGTGGATTACACTATTCTCATTTTTTACATCATAAGAATCCAATGTTTAGAAAGTCTAAGGAGGGCCGGGGAGTTAGCTCAGTGGTTCCGGCACCTGTCTTGCAAGTGCAAGGACCAGGGTTTGATTCCCCGGTAACCACATAACAATACTGGGTGTGGAGACTCACACCCAGCAGCAACCAGTACCACATACCACAGTGCCGGGCGTGGTGGCTCACGCCTGTAATCCCAGCACTCGGGAGGCAGAGGCAGGAGGATTGTGATGTGAGTTTGAGGCTCAGCTCAGGGCCAGCCTGAACCACAAAGCGAGACCCTGTCTCAAAAAAACCTAAAAAAAAAAAAAAGAAAGTCTAAGGAACTTAACCAGGCATAGTGGCACTCTGGGAGGCTGAGGCAAAGAGATTGGAAGTTGGAGCCGATCCTGGCAACCTAGGATTTAGCAAGACCTTGTCTCAAAATAAAAAATAAAAAGAACTAAGGTTGTAGAATCCCTGAGTTCAATCCCCAGTACCAGCCAAAAACAAAAATAAAAGAAGCTAAAGAGTTTGTTTGCCTGAGGTTGTCCACAGTGGAGTTGGTCAGGCTGGGATTCAGACATGGCTCAGTGACTCCAGAATCTGGGTGTTCCAAAGCTTTGCTCCACCCACAAGGCAGGAGGAATGATGAGCTCACTGGCGGAGCTGGTGGATCTACTGAATGGGGTTATGGGAGGTCAGTGGTGGCCAAGAAAGTTCAACCCAGTCCAGAGACTTGCAGAGCGGCTCCACCACACCAGCTGCTCTCCCTGAAAACCTCGTGGGTCAGAGCAGCCTACACTCACCTCTCTCTGTGCCTCTTGGCCCATCATGCTTTTCGTTTACAGATGAGTTTTAGATGTGGCTAAATCAAGTGCGGTTTACTGAGCATTGTTCTATCTAGGTTTCTTATGGTCCTGCAAGTGTGCGTTTGATCTCTAAAGCAAAACTTCAAGCGTTAAGGTCAAGACTAATGTTACTATAGATTTCATATGAGTCCTCACTAGGTGCTGAGCATAAGGGAAACATTCAGAAAAAAAGATTTATTTATGCAAGGAAGGATGTCAGTAAATGCTTTTCGATTAGACTTGATTTTTCTACTGTATCTCATGTATAAAAATCAAATTTGATTTTCAACCTGCTTTAATTTCCCTTTTTTTCACTCACCAGTTTTGGACTGTCCTCCCAAATTTGCCTTTTGGTTTCCTCATGCCTGGTGCTTTCATTTTAGCAGCTTCACTTGGCCTTCTGCTTCCCCTTCCTGCCTTTCTCCTGCTGCCTCTAAGTAACAGGCTCATTTTCTCCTAGACAGTCAAGGTTGGGTAGGTCTCTGAGAATAGGCAGCAGTTCTTTTTTTTAATACCTTATTGACCATTCCCCTTGATGTGCTGCCTGATTTTATTCTCAGTCGATGGAACTTCACTGGTTTGGACAGATCTAGCCACACCTTCATAGGACTAAAATTCTGGAACTATGTTGTGGTCCATGGTAACCATTAGCTTTGTGTGAATATTTAAATGAATAAAATATAAAATCCAATTCCTCAGTCACCCAGTCACATTTCAGTCAATGGCTGCACATGCCTTGTGGCTGCCTGATTGGATGGTACAACTTTGGAAGTTTTGTATCATTGCCCAAAGTTCTATGGGAACAAGGCAGATAATTTAGGGAGATAGATAGTATGGAATAAATTCAAATCCAAGGCAAAACTGAGCAGCACATGAAGTTTTGATAAATGACTCCGATTTTGGCTTATTTACTCTTCAGTGTAATATTTTTTTAAATTTCTAAAGATAAAATTACCTTGTTAAGTATCTGTGACTTCCAACAGATCTGTGAACTCTTCCAGGGGGCTGAACTCCTGTGTTGTAGTTATGTATGATGGGGAAAGAGCTCAAAATACACATAGAAGCTTAGAAGCCTCATTTAATTTTATTGCTAGTTATAACTATTAATCTCATAAATTATATTCTGAGATCTACCAAGTTTTTCTTCTTACTATTATTGATATTATGTTTTCTGAGAATACAAAAGGAAAAAATAGTTCAAGAATGACATACAAATTCACTTGAATGAAAATATAACAAATCTGTGGTGGGCAACATAGAAAGAAAAGGCCGGGGATACACTCAGCAGCATGCCTGACAAGCGCAAGTACTGGAATTTGATTCCTGGTTGAAAAACAAAAAACCCAGAAGGAAAGCCCCTAAGAATCCCATGTGCAATCCATGGGGACATTGAGTTGGGGGTGATGTGGCCCCCATTTGACTTTTGTGTGGAATCGGCAGGAGCCTGAACAGGGCATCCTGACTGGGGGTGGTCTCAGGTGTGCCGTCTCAGCCTAAGGAGGGTGGTGCAGACTAAGGGAAAGTCAGCTTCCTGTCCCTTTCCTCTCTCTGGAAGAGCTCTGTGCCAAGCCCTGGAATGCTTATCAGGGTCCTGCACATCTTTGAAATGAGGTTGTCCAGGAAGTTAAATCCCTTCGACACAATTATCTCTGCATCCTTGGCATTCATTCTCATGGAGAAAGACCAGTGACCTTGTGGTGTTTCCTACATGAATAAAGCAGCTGTTTTGAAGCAGATGCCAAATGCAGGCCCCCATGTAGATGTCCACATCCTCCTCCAGCTGTCAGGGCAGGGTCGGCGGAAGGAGGTGTGCTCCACCCCCACCCTCTCAAGATGCAGTGGAAGTGAGAGGAGAACTTTGTCCAAGGTAGAGAATCAGTCTGTCTCTCTCACTCTCTTTCTCTCCCTCTGTCCCTGTCTTTCTCTTATACACACACACACACACACACACACACACACACACACACACACACACGCACACACTTCTATGCATGAACATTTATCATGACATAACCCAGAAGTTTTTCCTCTTCAATTCATCTTAGTTAACAACTGGTTATACCAGTTGCAAGGACTCATTCTTCCCTGAAGAGGTGAGGGTGACTGACTTTTTGGAATGGAATTTCTCCATAGGTCTCAGGTCCATCTTTTCACATTTTTTGATACACTGTTCATAACTGTATGTGTGCATCTCGCAGTGAGCTTTGTCCAGTAGGAATTCTGTGTGGCAGGCCCCGATACTCGAATCTTCCTTTCCAAAACTGTTTTGGCCCAACCTACCTTTGTGCTTCTGTGGACCAAAATAAAAATCTTTCCACAGAGTTACAAATGATCACCATGTAGAGGAAGAAGAGAGGTGCTGATGGTGAGAGGAATGCTATGGCCATGGCAGAAATCTGGTCAAATCCCCAGGAGACTTTTGAAGTTTGCATTACTTGTAGAATATGTTAGTAGAGTCCTTTTCATTCTGAGATTTCCTATTTATTTCCTCTAATTTCATCTGTCTTCCACTTTCCAGCTGACGGTTGACATGTGCCAAAAGCTATCAAGCAGCATTTGTGGGAAGGAACAGTGAGTCTGAAGGGTTTAGCGACTTTCTCTGTGAGGCTGAGTTCACAAAGCACCTGGAGGTTTCTTGCTCTTGGGAACTGATTTTGAGAGACAGATACATAAGATTCCTGAATTCATGAATATTGTGCACATATATAATCTGTGGCAGAATAACCAGCCGGACTAGTAAACTGTCTATCAGAAACCAGGGAAGGGATGGTTTCTTGGTTCCCAAGGGTGAGTCAGGGAGGCGGGTAGGAGGTAATAGTGAGAACAGTGGGCATTGAGTGGTTTGGACTGCCATCATGTCCACCCAGTCTTCCTGGTAACATTTCCCCAGTTTTCATTCAGCTATTGTAAAATCAAGGTCAAGGAAGAAAGCAGGGAGGGCAGTCTTAGAAGATGATGAAGGAGCTAACTGCAGAGGTGTGGGTGGGCTGATCACTGTCTCAGTCCACTCAGATTACTATTAGAAAACAATATCGACGAAGTGGCTTATAAACAAAATGTATTTCTCACTGCAGCGGAGACTAGAAGTGCACGATTAAGGAACCAGAAGATTCAGTGTCTGGTGAAGGCCAGCTGTCTCACAGACCATCTTCACCCTCTCACCTCACATGCCAGGAGAGAAAGAGGTCTCTCGGGGCCCTTTTCTAAGGACAGTAACCCTAGTTGTGAGGGCTCTAAGGGGTCTGAAGAGAGGGGATTCTGAGGAGGCCTGGGGTCACCATTCCCTCTAGAGTAACACTTTCGTGGTTAGAATCACAGCAAAACTTCCTCTGACCCCTGGTGGGTGTTCCCATGGTCAAGTTCAACCAAAGCCAGAGACTAAGAGAGCTGGGTGATGCAGTCTGAAGAGTTGGTCCTGCCGGGCACAGAGCACCGCAGAGCAGAGGGGAGAGGCAACAGAGCACAGGCGTCACACCTCTTCTACCCGCGTGTATGCTCTGGGAGAGGACAACCACGGGAGCACAGCAAGGAGTTCTAACTGACCTCTCAGCCCCTGTGTTTCATCTCCTGGCTTGATTCAGAACACATGATCCAATTCGGGGTGATGCATCCAGAGGACTATCTTTCTCGATACGTTTGCTGAAGATGTCCCACTTCTAAGCTACCTGGATAGGAATTTGTATCTCTTCCTATAAAACACAAGTGAACAAACATATAATCACTAAAGCTGCTTCCAGCCCTTTTGCTAACACAGAAGGAATCAGCTCTAAGATGAAACAGTCACATCATAAAGAGAAAAGAAATCATGTCTTTCATGCCATTTGGGGCCCACATTAGGTCATCTTATCGCTATGGGTTTTCATTGCCATATCAATACCATGTTTTTAATATATGTACCATTTCAAATGGGAGTTTTTGCTGGTACCCAAAAGCTTCTTAACACAGCCACCAGATTGGGGTTGGAACCAAGGAGCATTTCCTTGTTCCCCACACCCCAAAATCGGAGAACCACAGAGTGAGATAAGCTATTGCGATGAGAATCACAATAATGCCAGTGACAGAGAGACATCAGAACGGGGTCACATCTAAGATACCTGACAGAAGTTAGATGCTGGAGTCATAGTACCAAAGGTTCCACTTCTGGTATAAATAACACTGGAAAAAACACTGATTCAAGAGTGAATGCAGAACAGTCATGGTGGTGTCTGTCTGATGGGCTAGGTAGACCTTAGGCAGGCCGAGCAGACTGTTCTGAATGAGGTAATAACATTGTTCAAGCAGCAGGAAGCCACTCTCTCCATATTCCTTGAGAACGCCGGGCCGTGTGCAGGTTCTCAGCACCGTCCACCATGACTCAGGCATGTACCTCGGCCCCTGGATTCAGTCACAACCAAGCCAGCCCCGGGGCAGAGTCAGGAGGTTGAGACGGGCATGTCCTCTGAGCTTTTGAGTAATGTTGGGGAGACTGAGGTCCATGATACCAAGTTCCAGTGATGCCAGATATTCTCTGATAACTCAATTTGTTATGAATTTTAATAAGTCCTGTCTTTGATCATACAATTAAAGTTGCTGTCCTGGCAGGGCTGGTGGTAATGAGGAAAAGAATAGTAAAAGTACTAGTTATGTTCATTGAGTGCTTAACAGATATCTGATACTAAGCCAAGCAGTCTATGTGCCCAGTTTTCTTTGTCTTAACTGCTTCGGGAGAAATTATTTCTCCCAATAGGCAAATAAGGGAAATAGAAATCTCACCAATTGAATTTTAAGTGTGAAGAGGAGGTTAGTCATTTGGTTTACTCACATTGTTTAAAAAACTGAAACATTATACACACTCAAAAGAATGTGTGTGTATAATAAAGAATAATATAATGAACACTTGTGGATCCATAACCAGTTTGAGAAGTGAACCACACTGAGCACACTGGAACCCACCTATAATCCCAGCACACAAGGAGGCTGAGGCAGGAAGTTCACAAATTTGAGGTCCTGGGCAAGTTAGTGAGAAACTCTCTCAGAACTCAAAGGGCTTTAAGAAAAATTCCTTTTATCAATCTGATGAATTTAAAGATGAATTTTTCCTGATTTATGATTCCTTTGTGTGACAAATGACTCTATAAGGTTTTCTAATATTAAAGTAACCTTGACTATATGTTATCTCTTTGAGTATGCTTGTTGATTTGGTTTGCAAATATTGTAGAGGTGTTGCATTTATATTCATGAATGAGACTTTCTATCTTTTTAAAATATAAGCCTTGCCTAATTTTGACACATTATCTTTATGAAGTTGTTTAAAATGTTCCATCTTTCCTACTTATTCTCCCTTTTCCCTATTTCTTCTTAAGAGCTTGTATGATCCTTGAATATTCATTTTTAAAAGTACAGATTCTTTCATGGTGGGAAAACAAAATACAAAACCACTGGGTGAATTTATTTTAAGATTGCAAGAATGGTCAAGTTTTCTATTTTCAAACAAGTTCTGCACATTGTACTTTTTGGAACCTGTCATTTTTTTCCCGAAGTTCTTGGCAAGACATCTGTCCTGGATAGTGTGGTATGCCCCCCCCCCCCACCGTACCCTTGTACCTTGGGACAGAAGCACCTGTTCCTCTGGTGCCTGGGGCACTGGCAGCTGACAGTCCTTACCACACCCATCTGAGGCGCTGGCGCCTGATTAGGAGGGCAGCCTTTGCCAGACTGGGCCACTTCCGTAATACCATGTCGATTAAGCCATCACACATCTGGCGTGGCTTGTTGTCTCCTAGTTTTGTTCTCCACAGCATGCAGCATAAGCCTTCAAATATTGACTAGCCCCCCAAGGTCTTTCTGTCTTTTGAGAAGAAATTCCAAGTCACTGAGTGGCCCATGGTGTCCTTGAGTGTGTGACCCCTCCCATCTCGATTCTGTCTTCTACATTACCTGGCTCCCTCTACTCCGTGCACTTTCCTGCTCCTCTGGCTTTTGCGCTTGTCTCATAAATATCAGCCTGGCGCTCTCCCTCACTTTAAGGTCTTGCTTAGTTGTTACGTTATCAAAGTCTTTCCTTCTCCAAATGGTGTATAATTCTACCCCACCAAGTCACTTACTCACCTAATATAATCCTTCCCCTTATTTATTTTCCCTCCTAGCATCGCCATTGCTTGACATTTCTTTTGTTTGTGAGATGTCTGTCTTTCACTATTAACATATTAGCAAATAACTGGTTATGTCTTTTGCTCACAGCTTTGTCTTCGATACCTAGAATTCAGTCTGACGTGTACTAAGACTTCAATAAATATTTAATGAATGGATGGATGAATGACTAAATGAATGAAGACAAATTGACCAGAAGCTATAAATGCTCAGGAAAACCATCTCCCCATCACTAGATCCTCGGCTCTGCCTTGTGCTGCCATGTGGTCTCCTATTCATTACTGTTACACATCCTTTCTCTGAAGTCTTTGGTAGCCCTCTGGAGAAGTAACCTACTCTGCAGAATTAGAATGGAGGCTAGAGACTCTGCCTTTTGACTTCTAACCTTTCAGTGGGTGAGACCTTCATTTGTCTTCCTGATGAATGGATATCAGCAAACGTTCTCAGAACAACTTTGGTTTTTCCTCTCTTCGAACATTCTAAATTAATGTCTTGTGTGCTCTTCACCTCCTGCCTCCCCTTCCCTCTTCGTCTCCCTTTTTCTTTTTCTGTTCTTGCAGGATTTTCCTTACTCTCACTGGAGCTTGGCTATATATTTTCACTCAATAGTACTTATTTTATTTTACATTTTGGAGAAAGATTTCTTAGATGACCTGGTATAACGTATTATACAATGTGGAAGTCCTCAGACCTTCCGTGGAGCCAGGACCCTGGAGGACTGATTTGCCCAAGACCTCGCTGCTGACGAAATTGCTGAGACCAGACCCTGAGGTTCCTCAGCTCCGGGGCTGTTCTTCACGACCTTGGGGCTTGGTGGCTGCCTTAATTCCTTTAGGAAGTACAGATATTCCTAGTGTAGTGATTATCCCTCGGCAGAGAGGGCCGAAAGGAAGGGAAAGCAGTCTTGAGTTGCAAGAAAACCCTGGTGGCCACAGACGGCTGTAATA
Organism: Petromus typicus; assembly: GCA_004026965.1. Lineage (NCBI taxonomy): Eukaryota > Metazoa > Chordata > Mammalia > Rodentia > Petromuridae > Petromus > Petromus typicus. The sequence goes on from PVIR01000565.1 coordinate 75,006, forward strand.
GCCACCTGGAAATATGTAAGGGAAGATGCGGAAATGTGGCTGGTCTTTGAAGGGGCGCTTTTTTCAGAAGCTCCTCCTTTTTCTATTTCTTTGGTAGTCCATTTCCAAAGGACTTTTGCTCTAACTCCAAGCTGGAGCCTGCCATTTCATTCCCATGGTTGACTTAGGCTGCACCTCCGGTGACTGTCATTTGGAACATAAACTCTGGTACCTTGATAAGTATAGAAAGTTTTTTAGAAAATTTTATACGCCCTGGTATTACTAGAAATAGGCTGCATTTGAAATAAAATGGCTAGAGGTTGGAATGTTCAGAACATTGCAAATCAGTTGAAACTGAGTTCAATCAATCAATCAATCAATTTTACTTCATGGCATGCCAACTGGAAATTTTTTAAAGCCTTATTTGTCTCATTGAATTGACTGACATTAGGCAAGAATCTAATTGCATGGTTGCTTTTGGTATATGGCAGACATCGATTGTTCTGTTGGGTCATAATCAAATGTAACAAATAGGCAGACAGCCCCAGTTGGTCTGCTGCATTTTACTTGCAAAATAATTTACTACTGCCAGTTGAACAGTAGTCAATTTAAAACAAAATGAGAATGATCCAGAATATAGCATTTTGTTCAGTGAATTAAAATTTTGATGAGCCGTACTAAATCACTGGATCACTTAATGCAATATGAGTTTTGATAGGTAGGGTTATAATGAATTGAGAGATGTAGACAATGCACTGTTCTGGAATACTCATCTTTATTAACCTTTAGCTTTGAAGACTGCCTTTTTGAAAAAAGATTGAGTAAACTATGTTTACTTAGCATAAGTGTACTGTTGAAATGAATATTTGAAAATCCCACTTGAAAAATGCCCCAAAGCTGGAAAAGCTAATACTGCAGTATATTTTCTTTTGGCCTCTTTATTTTTATACTTTTTTATTTTTATTTTTTACTTATTGAGATGATACTATATCATACTGTAATCATTTTTCACTAAATATTTTACATTTTAATGTTCTGTTTTCCTCACTAAATATAACTCAAATACTTTCCCATGTTATTATCAACTCTTTACAAATATTTTTTAAGGCTCACAGAATATTCCGTTCTATGGATGGGGACTAGTTTATATGTACAGTATATGTAGGGGCAATTAGGTCATTCATGTAAGTTTTACTCGGTTGAACATCTTTGTACACTATTGTTTTTTCCATATATATATTAAAATTATTTTCTTAAGCCAGAATTCTATAATTATAGGAGATTATTTAGTTCAAAATCATAAATATTTTCCACACTTTGGGGACATATGGCTAATTGTTTTCCTAAAAGGATGTTCTTCTTTATATTTAATCTAATGACACAAAGAGGACTTGTCTCTCTACACTCAGGTCACAGTAGAGCATTACTTTTTTGTTAATTACTATTTTAGTTCTGACTTTCCTTGGGGCTGAATATCTAATCACCACTACCCTGTATCCGTGGGTTCTGCACCTCAGGTTCAATTAACTACACATCAAACATATTTGGAAAAAAATTACATCTGGGCCGGAGATTTAGCTCAGTGGTCCTGGCTCCTGTTTTGGAAGCGCAAGGGCCCAGGTTTGATTCCCCGGTAACCACATACAATACTGGGTGTGGAAACTCACGCCCAGCAGCAGTCAGTACCACATACCACAATACTAGGTGTGGTGGCTCACACCTGTAATCCCAGCACTCAGGAGGCAGAGGCAGGAGGATTGCTGATGTGAGTTGGAGGCTGAGCTCAGGGCTAGCCTGAACTACAAAGCGAGACCCTGTCTCAAAAGAAAAAAAATTACATCTGCATTGAAGCACACAGACTTGCTTCCTTGCTATTATTCCCTAAATAATACAGTATAGAAAATAGTAATATGATATTTACATTGTATTAGGTATTTTAAGTAATCTAGAGATGATTTAAAGTAAATAGGAGGCTGTGCACAGATTATCTGTAAATGTTAGCTAATTTTTATAATGAATTTGAAATCCAGGAATTTTGGTATCTGAGGGGAATCCTGAAACCAGTTACTAGCAGATAAAGGGAATAGTTTTATTTTTTTGTTTATTTATTTAGTTGTAATATTTTTATTTTTATTTATTTTTTTTGAGACAGGGTCTTGCTACAGTTCAGGCTGGCCCTGAGCTTAGCCTCAAATTCACAGCAATCCTGCTGCCTCTGCCTCCAGAATGCTGGGATTACAGGTGTGAGCCACCATGCCCGGCACTGAACCACTGGTATGTGGTTCTGATTAATGGTAAATATGAGTCTCCACGCCCAATATTGTTGCATGTGGTTACCAGGGATCAAACCCAGGCCCTCACATTTGCAAGACAGGTGCTGGAACCACTGAGCTAAATACCTGGCCTTAGGTGTTATTTTTTGAACAGGTAGTGATATCATCTACACAGAGTAGATCAACACCCTATGCCCATTTATGTATTGAAATCACACTCTTACAGATTTGTATGAAATCTTTGTATACTAATTAAACATTTTTGTTTTATGTATGTCAAATATCATTGTCAATTTATTCTTTTTTTAAAGGGTCTTTGTATGTAATCTCCCCAGGGCTGAGATTACAGGCATACACCACCATACCCAGCTGTCAATGTAATCTTTGCATTTTAGTTTTAGATCATATTTTGACATGTAAATTCTCTGTTTTAATGTTGTTGTATCTATTGTCCTTTTTTAGTTTTTACACTGAACTTAAACTTGAGAACAGGTGATATATAGAAAGTAGAGTCATTCTTTAAACTATTTATTTAAACAGCATTATTAGAGAATAATATACATAATTTAATTTGTTCTAACTATACAGTTAAATGATTTTTTATAAACTTATAGAGCTGTGAAAACTTCCCCATCATTGAGAATATTTTTATCATCTCTAGCAGAGCTTCATTTTCGTTAGCAGTCCTTCACCATTTCCACCCTAGGCTCTAGGGCAAATATTAATCTTGGTCAGCCTCCATAGATTTCCTTATTCTGCACATTTCACGTAAGTGGATTCATACAATACTTGGTCTTTTGTGACTGGCTTCTTTTAGGTATTATAGTAAATCCTCCACTTAAGAACATTCAAGTAGTTAACTTTCATAGACATAAGCAGACCTCTCATCACAGCAAACATGTACAGATATGAACAAAGCGCAAACATAGCTTACATGTCTACATTGCCATTTTAAGGTAACTATACAATGAAAAATAATTTGTTTCTTATTACTTGCTGTACCACCACTTTAACGTAATTTGAAAAGTAAACAATACTTTATTGACAGTATTTGGGGCTCTTTAGGCTTTGCAATGTATATTTGTCGCAAAGGTGTACAAGATACTTTGCTGGACTTCCAAATGAAGAGGCTTGTAAACACACCTGACGTTAAGAGCACACTCTCCCAGAATGGAACGCGTTTGTAAGTTGGAGACTCACTGTGTCATGTTTTCGTGCTTTGGCCACATCGTAGCATGTTTTGGGGCATCATTCCCCTTCCCTGCCAGATTATGATCCATTCATGGACATATCACATCTTATTTATCTACTCAATCGCTGATATTTGAGTTGTTTTTACATCTCGGCTATTATGAATGAAGCTCTTGTGAACACTGATGTACAAGTCTTGTGTAGATGAACATTTTTATTTCTCTTGAGAAGATACCTAGGAGTGGAATTTCTGGATTATATGGTAAATTTGTTTAACCTTTAAGAAACAGCAAACTATTTTCCAAAGCAATGACACCATTTTATATTCTCATCGGCAAAGTTCCAAATTTCTTCACATTTCTACTATCACTTGTCATTGCAATTAGAATTTTTTTTACACAGTTCTTTTATTTCGTTTTGTTCTATAAGAAAATGACACAATAAGTTTCCTACTTAAGATTGAGTTCCATTCTGGGAGAAAGTTCAGAAGTTGGATTCATTTATAAGTCCAACAAATGATTCTTACACACTTTTAATATAAACTCACTGGTTCCAGCGTCTGCCTGGCAAGTGCAAGGTCCTGAGTTCGATCCCCAGTAACCATATACCACAATGCCAGGTGTGGTGACTCATGCCTATAATCCCAGCACTCAGGAGGCAGAGGCAGGAGGATTACAATGAGTTTGAAGCTGACCTGGGCTACATAGTGAGTTGAGGGCCAGCCTAAACTACAAAGTGAGACGCTCAAAAATGGATCTCAAAAAAAAAAAAAAAGTAAGATTCATTCTTGTCTGTGAAAGTTCACAACTTGAAGGCTTCTAATTTAAAGACTTACTGTAGTTTAAATATGAAATGTCTCCCAGTACTCATGTATTGAGAGCTTGATTCCCAGTGCAGCACTGTTCAATGAAGGGGCCGAGAGAGGCCACTGGATCATGGAGGCCCCTGCTTGGATGGATAATTAGGAAACAAGGCCCAGTCATTGAAAGGAGGTCCCAGGGGCATGCCCTCAGGGAGTATCTTGTTCTGGTCCCTTTCCTCTCTGGCTCTTTCTCCTTCTCTGCTTCCTCATTATCATGCGGTGAGCAGCTTTACTGTATCATGCTTTTCCACCACGATGACCTGCCTTACTTCAGCCCCAGACAGTGGAACCAGCTTACTTGGACTAAACCTCTGAAACCGAGAGCCAAAAGAAATCTTTCCTCCTCTAAGCTATTTTTCTCAGGTAGTTCACAGCGATGAAATGCTAACTAACACAAAGATTTAAAATAATTTTATCTTGTTCTGTTTATGATGTTTATTATACTTAAGTGCAGTAGTTTTATGATATTTTTCTCCAACTATCTCCTTTTCACATGTTTTATCTTTTTCCTCCTCATATAAACCAAAATAATCATTTATGAGCGATTTTGTCGTATGAAATGCTAGGACAAACTAATGTGTTTAATTTCAATTATCAGAGACTACTTCACATCTTTCTGGAAGTAATAGGAAACAAGTTCTTGAAAAAAAATTACACAAATGAGTATGTTTATCTATAAAGTATTCATATAGTGTGTCCTCATATTCTAGTAGTACAGGTCATTTTGAGAACTATTCTTTTAGATTCCCCCTGCCTAGCTTGTGGTATATTATTTTGGCTGTTGTTCATAAAGAAAATGTCTGTAGCATATGAATTTTATTTTTAGGAAGAGCTGCAAGTTATTTGGAACCAAACATAGTAAGGTGGCTGAGTGAATTGTACCTGAACTATGCATAGTAACACCCACCATGCATGTGCACACAATGCACCCTACACACCCATGCATATATGTGTGTATACACATGTGTATATATACGTGTACATGCCCATGTATGTGTGTGCACACTCTTGGTGTTCCTAGGGTAGACCACAAGAATCTATAAAATAGGACTATCAATTTGTGTGTGTGTGTGTGTGTGTGTGTGTGTGTGTGTGTGTGTGTGTGTGTATTTTCCCAGGGATTGAACTCAGGGCTTCTATGCCAATGCTCTACCACTGAGCTCCTCTCAGTATTTTTAAGTAGCAATACTACTCAGTAAACAATAAAATAAGCTTCTATAACAACATCTTTAAGCATAAAAACATTAAAAAGATGAACAACTTCTAACATATTTGTTTTAAAGTTTATCTGGCTGTTCAATATAGTTAATTTCAAAGTTAGCATTGATAATTCCAAGTTCAAAGTTGTATTGGCACTGAAGATGTCCCCATGAGGGTTTCTGATTACAAAGCCGAGTGCATATTGGAAGAAGGAGTCCTTACTTCCACTTTGAGCTCCCCACTGAGCATATAATGAGATTCGTGTCTCACTGCAGGAGTGCTGAACTTGATGAATATCAAGGATATCCATGTTTGTTGTGGACTTCTTTGGAATGCTAATGATTCCTGTTTCTTACTAAAAAATGTTTGGAAAAATCTTTTTTAAATTTTGATTTATTGGGTTCCTTCTCACTACATGTGGATGCAAAAAGGCATTGGACCAACAACACTAAAAGCTCTACCTAAAGCAGAAAAGCAAACTTGAAAAACACAGACAGAACTCAGCTGTGGTGCGAGGGGACAGAACAGATACCTCGTAGACTGTGTAGACGACGTATGTGAGTACTTGGACGTGCTGCATACTTTCTGGTGCTTCTCTAGGCCTCAGTTGCCTCAACTGTAAGAGACACAAAACAGGAACCATTTCTCTTACCAGGGTGTGCTGAAGGTGAATTGTAATGATTCAGTTATTTCTCGGCCTGTTTCTCATCTATAAATAATGAGGTCACATCACAGGTCATCAGAAGGACTAAAGACTAAGTGATTAGAACAGTTCCAGATGACTAGTGAAGGCCATGGGAGCTTGCACCAGAGAAGCAAGGACTTTCAGAGGTTAAGGCAGAGCTCGTCTGCTCAGAGAACTCTCAGTCCTTGGGATCCAGGCACATCCTGAGGCACCTGGAGCTGCAGAGGAGCCATCTCTGTGTGAAGGGCTGGGAGCAGGAGCCGTGGTTGCTGTACCTGTTGCAAAGCTGGTTCTCCTTCAGAAGAAGCCTTGATATGTAGCTTCTCGTTGGATTGACAGGGCTTCCTCTGGAGTTCCATCTGGTGCCTACAGGCAGGGAAACCGTTTTGGAAAAGGCCGCTGTCAATGGAGATAATGACATCCCCTGCAGGCGGTGATTAGGAGAATTAAATGAGTACCTGTTGCATGCTTAGGGTGGGGTCTGGTGTGTACTAAATAATAAATGAACAATAAAATGGACTGAAGACAACAGATGAAACTGAAGAAATCCGAAGAGTGGAGAGCGGACCAGGCCAAAGAAGAGGGGCAGAGAGGCAGGATGAGCAGTTAAAAATGTACAGATTAGAAGGCCCTTGTCAGCATGTCCTTCATATGGGTGTGGACATCAGCAAACTGTGTTCCCTTTCATTCTCTCAAGGTTATCCACAGCACAGCTCGGGAGAGCTTCCTACATGCGTGCCCAGCCTCCTTCCTGCTGAGTTGTGCTCCTGAAGGCACCATTCAGGAAAAAGCAAACCAAGCAACTGGGCAGCACTTCTGAGCTGCAGGGCTCCCTAGAACAGGGTGGCGTTTTCTTAGCATTGACCTTGAGCCTCAGGGCCAGCATTCAATTTTTGCTGATATGATCTTGTCAGTTTAGCTCAGTCTGTGTGTGTGTGTGTTTGTGTGTGTGTGTGTGTGTGTGTGTGTGTGTGTGATATGTTTAAATAGAGGGATGCATATAATTGTAGGTATTCAGGAAGATAATGGCTCTTGATTAGGACAAATGACAGTCGCTCTTCTCCACTTTCCTTCAGGTTGCAGAAGGAGAGCAACGGCTCACCTCACGGAACAAGTGTTTCAGATTCGATATAGGAGCCATTTCTTTTTCAGATGGATTTGATAAACCCAGGAATGGGTTGCCAGGGGAAATTTTGAAGCCCTTCTCTCTGGAAGCTTTTACAATAGGATAGCTGCTCATCTGCCTGAGGAACTGAGGGGTAATCCTATCTGGAGATGGCATGAGGGATTGGCTGTGGGGCGGGAGTGGAGGAGAAAGGAGATCGCCTGTGTATGAAATCTGCTGCCCCAGCATTTCATTTCATTTCTCACAGCATTGTAGATTACTGGCTTTATCTGATTTTAAAATTCACTAACATTTATTATTTAAAATTCAGAGAATACAGACGAATATAAATAGTAATAAACAAAATCCTTTAATCCAGAAGTGACCTCACATAATTTATTTTGGGTATGTATATATTTTTCCAGACTATCCATAAACACAGAAGTGATTACCAAAAAATTATAATCATCCACCCCACTCTTGTATAATCTAGCTTTTCACTTCCTATATCATAGACTCTTTCCTGTGTCAATGAATACTTCCTTCCATTAGCTTTGGCGACTAACCAATGTTCCATGATATGAGTGTTGGACAACCTACCCACTAGCTTTGTACTGAGGAGGTTTAGCTTTCTTTCCCTGTAAATCCTCACACATCTATGCTTGGGGAACTGTCCAGTTATTTCTTAGGAATATGTTCCTAGAAGTGAACTGCTATGTTAGGATGTACCTTTTTAAACATTTGCTACCCTTCTCTAGATTCTCCTCCAGAAAAGTCATATCAAGTTACATTACCATCAGTACTGTTGGAAATTGTCTGCTTTCCCAGTTTCTTAATCATGCTGGCTGCTGCCCACATTCTCGGGCCACAATCAGTGTTTAAATATGTCTTTCTTTGAATTCCAGGAATATTGAGGTTTTCAATCACTTGTATTACTTGTGTTATTTCACTTTTGTATCCTTTACTGATTTCTCTGCTAAAGATCTTGATACATGTACATGTGTGCAGACACACACACACACACACACACACACACACACACATGAACATGTAAGTTCTCAGCTTTTCACTGCACTGATTTGGGGTATGTTGTACAGAATTTTGCTATACATAAGATCATTCTTTGCACTACAATAAGTATAACTAGAATATAATGAGCTTCGGGAATCTTGGGCATAACGATGACACTTGCTTCTGGGCCACATGAAGTCTCGAGTTACATGCAGGGCATAGTATGACTTGCTGTTGAAAAGGGTACAAGCGTGGCTGGCTCCCATATCATGGAATCAGGCCATGGTTCCTTGTCATTGAACAAGGTCAGAAGCACTGGGTGTGAGCACTGGGCACTAATGTAGGAGCACATGGTAGAGGGTGTGGGACAGATGAGGGCAGAGGGAGGGCGGGAAGATGGCCCATTAGGTCAGTCTCCTGGTTCCATGCCATTTGAAAGCAGCAGAACCTTTCCCTTCTCTGTCCCATTTTCCCCACCTCCATATAAAGTACATGCCCAAGAGGCTTGAATCACCAGGACTATCGTGGATTCTCTCCTTTCCTTTCCTCTGGACAGTTTTCGTACTTGGAGACTTCTGGCAAAGCAGGATTGAGTGTACACGAGGAGTGTAGACAGAGAGGGCTGGGCCGCTCTGCCCCAGGCAGGCTGCTGCTGGAGACGAGTATTCCGCTGCAAGTGTGAAGAAATCGAACTCTTTCACATGCTTTGTCACAAACAGTACACAAAACCGGCCCAGATCCTAGCTCTGACTATAGATTCTCTGTGATCACTCCTGTGAGGACAGTGGTTATCTTGCTCATCTCCTTCACCCTGAAATGCACATTCCTCACGAGGCCTGGATGGCCCTATACACAGTCACTGCTGCCACTCCGGCCCCACGTCTGGCCCACTACTCACACCGCTGACCAGCTCCTCTGCGGACCTACCCAGTGTGTGCTTGCCCCGGGATTCTGAACCTGCTGTTCCTTCCTCTTGGAACAGACTCCCTCCCACCTCCGTGCCGTTTACCTCCGCCTTCCTGCAGGTCTCTGCTTCAGCGTCACCTTATCTGAGCAGCATGTGGAGGTTGTCAGCATGCAGCTAGCCACAGGATGTCCATGGGGCAGGGCAGACTGACAGGAGGGGGACCCAGGCCAAGCACAGCTCAGCAGGCAGAGAACTGTCCCAGGCCCCAGGTGGAGCTGGGATCAGATCAGAACTGGGACTGCCCACTGCACAGCCGCCCTGCAGAGAAGCACCCTCCATCCTCAGGCTGCACTCTGAGGTCTTGCACAGAGCCCCACATGCCCTTCCTCCTCCCTACTCTGCCCCTTTCTCACTGAGAAGCATTTTCCTCTTCTTTCCCTGCGAGATCTATGTGAGTGCTGTTCCACAGCCGAGACTGCTTCCTAACCAATTAAGGTAGAATCTTGAGGCAAGGCTCGTAGAGAAGAAAATCCAAGCGTCAGTCGTCTTTAAAGAATCCATGTCATTCCACTGTGCTCCGAAGTTAAAAGAAACACTGAGTTCAGTCCTGAAGAGGCCAGCACTGGGATCTTTTCAAAGCTTCCAGGGGATTCTAATGTGTGCAGATCACAGCACATGTGAGCATTCTTGCAGGTTTCCTGGAGCTGTTTGTGCAGTAGTGACTCACAGTGAAGTTTTGCCCCATCAAGATCTGTTATGGAATGGCTACTCATCCTGTGCTGTTTGTGTTTCTTTAAAAAAAAAAAAAAGAAAGAAAAGAAAAACAAACACCCCAGTCAGGAAGTCCCTACTTCCCAAATCCTCAGATCTTAACATTTGTCTTGTTTTAGGTCAGGTCCTCCTCCCAGTGCATTCCCAGGTGCATCCGGCCTCTCTCTCCCTCTCCGTCCTCCCTGCTCTGCCCATGCTTGGTCCTGTTGGGCTTTGTCCTCAGGGCTTGGGTGGGAGAATTTGCCATACCAACTTATTCATGTGGCTAAGGAAATCTGAGCTAGTTACCCCGGAGAATACGTGTGTTTCAGCAGGAAGGAATCTTTTGGAGAGAATTCCTTCCACCAGGCAAACACGTCCCTGGAGGCCACTGTTGATGTAGAATCATTTTTATAGAAGGCACTGGGTAGGCAGCCGCTGAAGATGGATCGCATTGAGGTGGGAGTCAAACCACTTTATCTTCCATGCCTCAGAATAAAGCAGTCTCTCCTGGGGGATCTACTCAGTGCAGGCAGCCAAGGGAAGGTGATTTGAGCGTGGTGGAGCACTGAGCAGCCTGGTTCCATGTCCACCGCCAGGGACAGTCCTACTCAACCACTAGAAAGTAAATTTTAAAACACAAGTTTAGCAGCAATGAGGCTGGAGGGCTGAGAACCACTCTTGTTTACTTTCCTCTAACTTCCCTGATTTTGGAAGAGTTCTGTTGTTCATGAGACCTGCTACAGTAGTCATGCTCTGGAAGGCAAGGTCTGTGTTGGTGGCATCCTTAAGTCAAAACAGACCTAATTCCTCTGTTACAGTTTTTATTCAGACCAATAGAATTTCTTTTAGCTATGTGATTTTAAACTTTCCAGGTCATCTATCCCTGAGAATTTGATGAAATCTCTGGCCCAGCACCCTCCTCCAAACCACTAACTATGAAAAGTCTGCTTTCAAGTTTAAAACTTCATACTCTTCCAAGAATGAGTCCTAAGAATCCTTATAAAACAGCAGCTCCTGTAAAGAAAAGTAGAGATTCCCACTGGATGCCTAGAACCCAAGTCGTTTTATTTGTTTACTAATTGTCTGCAGTTCTCCTTGTATTTGCCACTCTCTATTTACAGAGCGCTATGGACAGTACAAAAGTAGAGCAGCATTTGCAGAGGAGATGACAAATGTTCAGCTCCCTTAGCTTCGCGTAGAGGAAAATCGCCCTGGTGAGCCAGGGATCAGGACGTGGAATAGTTCTGTCCTTCATTATCACTTGTCACTGCAAAGGTGCCCATCCCAGAGCAGCTCCCCAGAGAGTCTCACAGCTTCCTCTGGACTCTCTGCTGCAAGTCTGGAACAGAACGGCTCCTGCTTTAAATTCCCAGAGATGTTGTTCACACCTCTCCTGAGGAGCTTTAGGGTTATTGCTGTTCTTGTCTTGCCCTCTTTTTTGTAAGGTTATATATTGTGGGGAGAGATTGTCTTATCTTTGCATGTGCTACAGTAACAATCTTCCCAACTGCTCTCCAGCAGAAGATTCATTTAATTAGTAAACTTAGAAATGTATGATTTGGCCAGCATGGGGCCACTCACTCATTTTATTGTCTTATAAACTGTGACATGTAGTAAGACACTCAACACTCACAGGAGCTCTGGTCAGCAGATGGGGCTGGGTGGGGGATACATGGGCTTTTTAGTCCAGTTGACTGTACTTGGGGACTACTGGCCAGACACAAAAAGCAGCACGGAATTCTAAGTCTCATTTGTGAATGAGCCAAAGATAAATGTGTCTGGTCATCTGGTGGCCTACAATTCCAGGAAGATCATCACTGGTCATTTCTACTGAACAGATCTGGGCTGGTCAATTCCGTAGGCAGGTGAACCTGACAGGCTAATGAGTCGAAGTGGAAGTGGAATTGAACTCCAACCGTCCAGCCCCACCTGTCCAAAGAGGCCTTCGTTTTGAGAGAAACTGAATTCTTTGCAATAGCACAGGGATGTGAGAACTGATTTTACATGAAGAGTGCCTGTTGCATCCCCTAACTTTCCCCACTTCTCCTCAGTGTCATGCCGCCAAACCCATCCGTTCTCATGGAATGAACAGCTTCATGCTATGTCCACTGATAGACTTGTTTACTTTCATTTTCCCCACCCCTCCAAATCCGTTTCACAGGGTTACTTTTCTCCTACTGTCAGATGAGAAGTCAGTCGGTACCACAACTATTCTGTCACTGTTAGACCAGGGACAGCAAGAATCTTCCAGTTCTCTGCCACAAGCAGCCTCTGTTTGGGGTGGATTCCCTTGGATCCTTTGCTCTAGGACTGGTTCCTTCCTCTCTGTGCCAGGTGTGTCTACTCCTTTTCAGGCCAGCGGGACCTTCTGAATCACATTCTGGGCCTCTAGGGTTGAAGCACACAGAGGCTGGGGGCTAGGTAAGTCCATCTGTGACAGCTTTCTAGCCTTTTCCCTTGCGAATGCTTTCCTAGGTTTATCCTGAGACCTCTTTGGGGCCTTTATAAATCCACCCACAGGGACTCAGCCCCTCTCCTCAGCTGGCCTTTCTGCTTTCCCTCAGCATATGTTGATGGCCTTACACTCCTAACCTTTCAGCCTGGAATTGCACCTTCAAGGACAGACAATACTGGCTGACGTTCCTATCACAGTTTTTATATCTGATCTACAGGACTCTCACCCTCTAAACTCGCTGTGGAGAGTGACTTCCCAGGTGTGGTTGTTTCCTCTGCTGCCATAGGCCACATCAGCTTTTTTGGATGTAATCACGCAGCAGCTCTCTGGCCCCTGCAGGGAATATATGCTAATTTTTTCGAAGTAGAGACTATTCAAGCCTGCAGCAAGAAGTCATGCACAGAAGTTAGCTCTCCCCATAGAAACAATCTTCTAAAAATCTTCTCTCTTTGTCCTTCTCTATCTGAGGCTGAGAATAATCTAGCTGATGTTCACCTGCCTGTTTGAAGTAACTGCATGATTGTCCACCTTACAACTCACATTAACACCTGGCAAAATCTGTACTATTTTGGTGTCCTGTTGACACACAGTGTAACATGTGGCTCTAAATTACAGCCTAGAAACTCCATCCATAGCCAATGACCAGAAGCGAAGTCGTGACCCAAAGCCAGCCAACTTATTGGCTGACCAAAGTCCTATGATCTGAGTGTTTCACTTCAAATAAGTAAGCATGAATGAGTAAATTGGAGTGAACAAATCGGAGCATAATAATACACTGCCACCAACTTGTGAAGGCATCCGAGCCAAGGAGTCTCAATGCAGACAGAACTGACAGCCTTGTTAAGGAAAGTATGCCAGAGAACCGTGCAAGGGAAACAAATGGAGTGAGGCAATGGAGATTAAATCAAAAGAGCACCACAGAGGGAGGTCTTGCAGAGTCTGGCCAAGGGGGAGTCTTCCCTCTTCCAGGCTGTGCACAGGTCACGTTCTGGGGTCGAGCTGGGTCTGGCTCCTGGCCCTTCAACACCCACAAGCTTGCCTAGTGCTTCTGCTCATCACAGGCCCTTCATTTGGGTCAACACAAGCAGGCTGGCTCACCTAACCCACTGCAGCAGCAGCCAACAGAAAGAGGAAGTGTGTTCCTTTGAGGGCTCCCTCCCCACCAGGGGCGTTAACACTGCAGAACATCAGCTGCTCCGTGGTTCAAGAGGGAGATACAAACGGCTTGCCAGTCTGGTGAGTCAGGCGTGGGTTTCTCTTTGTGGCTGAATGTCACTGTCCTGGCACTGGGTTATGATACTGGCTCACAGCAAATCCCACATGTAGTTTGTGTTGTGACTTTACAGGTTTGGCGAAAACTTTATAGTGTTAGGCAGACACGCAGCAATTTGCTGACAGGAGTCAGAGTGGTGCTCCGCTCTGGTTGCGCATTAAACTCACTGTGCAAGCTTTTAAAACCGTCAGTGCCAGGTCCCGCCCAAGCCAATTAAATCAGAAAGTGAGGGTGCAGCCTGGACTGGGTACTTTTGTTGATCTCCCCAAGTTATTTGAAGGGGCCAGCCAGGTTGAGAATCAGTGTTCCAGGGAATGGGAGGGGTGCTGGATAATGTCAACTCACATTTACTAAACATCTATGAATATGTTAGATGCCAGGCACTTGACCTAACAGCAGCTGCTATTTATTGTGTGCTTCCTGGGTTGGTTTTCTGAGGCTGCTGTAACACAGTACTACAACTTAGGTAGCTTAAATAACAAAAATTTATTTTCATACAGTTCTGGAGCCTGGAAATCTGAGATCGCAGAGCAGATAGGGTTCCTGTCTTCTGTAGCCTCTCTCCTTGGTTTGTAAATGGCCACTTCCCCCTGGGTCTTCACATGGTCTTTGGTCTGTGTGTGTGTCTGTGTCCCGATCTCTTGTTCTTATAACAACACTGGACATCTAGGATTAAGGCCCATTTAAATGACCTTGTGTACTGCCCATTATCTCTTGAAAGACCCTCTCTCCAACTAGTCACTTTCAGTGGGAGGTAGGACTTCAGCACATGAATCTGAGAGGAGGCCATACAGTTTGGCCTGTAATTTTACCATGCAAATAGCACTGTTTAAGCAGGTTTATATCTATTGACTAACATTTGTAGCAATCCTCTGAGGAACTGTCTGTGTTACAGTTGAGGAAACTGAGGCACAGAACAGCCACGATGCTAACAAGTAATGGAGTTAAGTTTCAGATTGAGGCAGTATGACCCCAGAACTCATGCTCCTTACCTCTGCGTGTAAGGTGGTGACCTTACACAGCCTAGGCATGCATGTGGGTGTGGTGAGTGGGAGAAGAAGCCTGGACATCATGTAGACAAGACCGTTGTTTCTCTGCATCATCTGTTCTTTAAGGGTCCATGAAGAAATGGGAGTTGTGGAGGAGGGGAAATGAGTGCTCAACTCCACCAAGTCATGCAGGGACTCAGGTTGAAGTAAGTTGCATTATCTTACAAAGTAAAAAAAAAAAAATGTGTATATACACACACACACACACACACACACACACACACACACACACACACACACACACACACATATATATATATATGGGCTTTCTCAGTCCCTGGGGCCAGGGAAGAGATCACTGCTTATCAGAAATGACTGAAACTTGTCCTCTGGGCTCATGCTTGACTAGAATAATACCATGAGCCTGTCTAGTTATTAAGGTTTGGAAAATGTAGAGAAACAACAGAATACTTGTAGAAAATTATTCCTTTGCCATAATCTGTGAAGTGGCTATTACCTCTGGTTCAAGAAGCAATGTCAGATAGACCAGAAAATTCCCCACAGAGACATAAAATTTGCAGTTGGGCCTCACCTTCAGGTGACCTCACTTGAATATTTCTGCTCTGTCTGTCCCATCACTGTTTGTAGGCACCTGGAAGGGAAACATGCTTAGTACTCATGTATCCACAAGGCCATCTAGCGAGTTCTAAATATCAATACCAATAATACAGTGACACTAGAAA
This sequence comes from Petromus typicus, assembly GCA_004026965.1. Classification (NCBI taxonomy): domain Eukaryota; kingdom Metazoa; phylum Chordata; class Mammalia; order Rodentia; family Petromuridae; genus Petromus; species Petromus typicus. Next base: position 90,432 of record PVIR01000565.1, read on the forward strand.
TCTCCGGGTTGTAAATACAAGTAATTGTGCTATTTTTATGAGATGTACTTTTTAAGTCATGGTGTGAAGTATCTAATGCCACCCTGGGAATAGAAAGAATTGTACATGGTGCCTAAAAATAAAGAACTGATTCACTGTGGATTGCTAATAATGGAGTTTCCAAAAAGGAGTCACCGAGGAGCATAATTCATGTGCATGTAAAAGATGACATTTGCCCTGTTAATGGTAGCTTCATGCAGGATTTGGAGCTCTGCCATCCCAGATCGCTCCAATTACAGAGTTTACAGGTTGGAGGAAACCTGTTGTATTCTTTCCCCTCTGCTTTCTCTGTGATTACCCATGACTGTGGTTGTTAATTAATCCACAGCAAGGACAGGAGTGAGAATTCATTAAACTGAAAACTTTGTAGTTGTAACTGAGACTTGACATGTGATGATATTTGTTAACTTAGTCAATTATTGTGCAAACATTTTTTCTCTTTTAAATTGTATCTTAAAATATTAAGTATATTCTCTAAATGACTGTGGCTATGGTCCAAATGTTCATGTTCTCCCCAAATATACATATTAAAGACCAATCACCACTGTGATGGTTTTAGGTGATGCCTTTGGAAAATGGTTAAGTCACGAAGTCAAAGCCCTCCAGAATGCATTTACTGCCTGTTATGGTTTATGTTTGATGCCCACCAAAGCCTCATGTGCTCACAGGTGGAGCTTTTGGGAAGTGGTGGGATCATGGGGCACTATACCTATCAGTGGGTTAGTCTACGTACAACTAAAAATACCAGAAGGAGGGAGGACCTATTAGAAGTAGGTCACTACAGGGAAGGCCTGGAAGGGCATGTCTCCCTCTTCAACTCCTGCCTTCACTTGCTGCTTCCTGGCTGCCATGCTGTGAGCTGTTTTCCTCCACCACATCCTTCTGCTTTGTCATGTTATCTTCCTCTGGACCTGGCTACCACAACTACTGTCCCCTTAGCAGCACTGTAGCCACTGAGTCACAGAGTGTACTCTGCAAGGAACTGCAGGAACCTCCTGGTGGTCATGTGATACACAAGGAGACCCAAGAAGGAAGAGGTCATTGTCAAACCCATGTGTCTAATTTCCTGGCTGTGAACTCCTAACATCCCTAAAACACAACTGTGATCTGACAAAGAAGCTAGGTGACTTCTAAGGGACACAATTAATGAATATGCTAGAAAAAAAACAGATGAGCAAACTCAGGAGAGCTTGACTTTGTGTCACTCCTTTATGGCTCCTGGCTGGCCTGTTTGTAGAGTTCACTGCTGCTTAGATGAAGGAAATCTACTTGTAGATCCAAAAATGTTTGCATTCCTCCAATGTTTATGACAACATCCCACATGTCCCTGCCTCCCTTTCTTACTGTCTCCCCCAGCAGTGCAATTGCTTAGGTTTAGCTAAGACTGACCTTGTGATTCTGAAGTATCTGAATAATGGTTATTTTTGTCAATTTTTAAAAGAGATATCTGTGGTATTCTGCAGAGGGTGAAAATGTTTCTTAAAAGTCATATAGTAAAATATTTTAGGTTTTGTGAGTTATTTGTTGCAGTTACTAAATTTTTCCATTGTCACATAAAGGTAGCCATAGACAATACTGTAAATGAATGAGCAGAATTCTGTTTTGATAAAACTTTGTTTATAAAAATAGGCAGCCACCTTACCAAACCTCCTATTCTACTGAATAATCAGAGCCCATCTAAAAATCAAAATGATAAAATGTCAGAAAATAAATTATTGAATCTCTAGAGTACATAGATCTATTCATCAAAAATTCACTTTGTTCAGCAAACCTTTTTCCTGCTTTTTAGTAACTGCTAGAATAATGTTCTTGCCAAATGTATATCTCAGTGACTTCACATTGGTAGATCTGCACTGCAGAGTTCTTTAAGCCTAGACTTAATGAATATCTCTAAAACACTAAAGAAGGTAAAGGGTGGCATATCAACTGCCAATGCTGAGGATTTGATTTTTCATTAAGCAAAAAATGCTCTAAAAGTAGTTCTGTGTAGCAATGTACTACGGCTATCTTCTGTTTCAGTTAGTTGGAAAAACAAACCACACCGATCTTGATGCTTTAAAGCAAGAGTCACTTGCTCGGTTTGTGAATTCATGGATCATCTGGGTGGCTGTGTTGGTTTAAGCCGAGGATGAATGATTATGGACTGGCCTGGGGGTCTGCAGGCAGCTGGCACATTGGTTGGGGTCCAGTGTTTTTCAGTGGCCTTGATCATGCTGTGGCAGTTGGCTGGCGGCCAGCTGGCAGGTAGTGAAGGTGGTACCGGCTCTCACTGCTCTGGTTCTCCAGCAAGCTCACCTAGGAGTGCTCACTTTGCAGTCTCAGTGGACCGAGAGAGTGGCTAGAGTCCTGCCTCTGTGAGGCTCAGGCTTTTGACCCACACAATCACCTCCACTACACTCTATTAGCTGAGGCATGTCAGGAGATCAGCCCGTATTCAAGGAGTGGGGAAATAGAGTCCACTTATTTGCAAGTAGACTGCAGAGAAATACTGAAAAGGACAAAGATCCAGGGAAGCCTGCATCTTTGTAGTCAACACTGCAATCAACCTACCAGAGGCCCGAAGAGAACAGGCAGAGTAATTGTAAGGACAGGACAGGAAGCCATAGCGGTGGAGTCATTCTGTTGGGATGAAAACAAACCCAGCAGGACACACTGGTATTTTCACAGTGTGAAAGGCTGCTCTCGCTGTCGAATGAATCCAGAGCAGATCTCAGGCTTTATTTCTGTCCACCTCGCAGGCTTGTGTGAATTCCAGCATTTTTTTTTTTTTTATCCTACGCCATTGTGCTTTGCTTTGAGAAGGCTCTGGATAGGAACAGTCACACTGTCAAAAGAGAAATTAGGATGCTATTCTTTGACTGACAAGAATTCTTACAATTTTTAACAGAGGCTTTTCTTATGGAGTTCCTTGAAATAATGAGTTTGCTATTCACTATATAATTGATTTCATACACATTTGACATGAAGTTTTTCTAGGTCTCTAATTCTGTGAAACATAACACATCCATATTTCATTCAGGACTCTTTATATTCTAAAATAATACTCTTAGTTTTTTTTTTCAGCATGTTTGTGTGTAGGAAAAGGCTGAATTTGCCACAGTAGTGCCTCTTTTATTGTGCTTCTGTGGTGGTGGTGATACTGGGGATTGAACCTAGTGGAATTCTACTACTGAGCTGTCCCCAGCTTGTTTGGTTTGCTTTGGTTTTATGACAGGATCTCACTGAGTTGTCCATGCTGGACTCAAACTTGTGATCCTCCTGCCTCAACTTCCCAAAGTCCTAGGATAATATGTGTGTGCCATCTTGCTTGGTTTGTTTTCTTTTCAGGTCTGAGGAGTCATTTTAAGACTGAAGGGGAAAGTTGGACAAAGGGTCAGCAACTCTGAGTTTTGCCTCAAATTACTACGATGGCAATGATAGATCAGTAGGCTCAAAGCAGATCAGGGTCTGGATCGCATTAGCAAATGTTCCCTTTGCTACTGTGCATCCTTTAGCTCTTCTTGTTTTCAGTTTACTAGGGTAGGCACTTCTAGGGTCTGTCCCAGCATGATCAGATCCGTCACAGTGTGAATTCTCTCGGTGTGAGTTTCCTCTTCTCTAAAGAGGGGCCGATGTTCCCAACTTTCCAACATCATTGTGTGTCAGTGATCAATGGAAAAGGCCAGGAACAAGTTTATAGGAAAGTCTTCTAAAGATTGAACTGGAGGGCACTTTATTGCATAGCTTTCTTCTAAATAAGTATTCTTTTTTTTTTCTTTTTTGAGATAAGCTGGACTTGAATTCACTATGTAGGCTTGCCTCAAACTCATGGTGATCCTCCTGCCTCAGCCTCCCAAGGGCTGGGATTTTAGGCATGTACCACCACACCTGGCTTAAATAAATATTCTTTTATAACTACTTTTGATGCATAATTTTAATTTCTTTTTTCTTAAGAAGCATCCTCAGAACCTGAATATGCCTCTAGAGATAATATAAAGAAGAGCTTCATTAGGGGTCCACAGCTAGGATTGGGAACCCAGCTGTTTCAGGCTTTTAGCTAAGTATACATGCATCTAGAAGGAGTAACACACAAAGACTTATCTCTACTTGCACTTTGGTAAAAATGAATTAGAGCTTTTCTGAAGCATGGAGAGGTCCTAACAGATAAGAATGAGATACCATAAAGTGGGGGAGAACCCAGGACAAAGTAGGGTGTTATTAAAGTCAAGACATGAGCAATGCCAAACTAAAGGAAAGCCCTGGTGCCGGAACAGAGTCTAGAACTCATACAGTTACTGAATCCTAGGGGAGGTCCAGAGATACAAACAGGAGAGTTGGAGCATCGTACACAACTATGCTGACAAGCATTTATCTTTGGGTGATACAACTAAATTTCTTGTCTTATTGTACATACTTATATTTTCCTCCTGTTATTAAATTGACATGAATTCGCTGTATCAGAGCTTTTTTAATATTTGAAAAAAGTTCTACACACCTAAGGCAACAGTAAAGAGAAAATAATTCACTCTGTTGGGTCAGAACTGGACTAAGTTTCTAAGGGTGTAGATAATGCTTTGGATAGCTTTGCTCTTGGATAGTTTTATATTTTCAGACAAGATGCTTATTTAAAAGAAGCATTTCCTCCTTGAAGCTGATTCAGGCTGAATGAAATGTTTTAAAGTTATATTAAATTGAGTCTAGTTTTCTTATAGATGGTATTAAGAGGCCATTAGAACTGACACCTTTACCAAGGTTCACTCAGTTTAACTCAATTCACTTCTATAGCCATTATTTATTGAGTGCCAGGATGTGGGAGGTATCCAAGATAAGTAAGGCTTGATCCCTGCCCTCAAATGCTCAGAGCCAAGTGAATGAGACAAGTGTGAAGACAAGAGCCAGAAAGCTGTCTGCGAGAAGTGCTCTCACCCCATTAACTCTTGCTGCCCAGTCTCACGGTCATGGAGAATTTTCAAGAGCTCTTTATGTGTAAGGCAACTTCTCTTATGGCTCCTTATTAGCTGTCCACAGAATTATTCTCTTGTTGCCTGCCCTGCGATTTAAAAATGTAGCCCTAGCCCTGCCCTGCCTATAGACACTTGGCCCTGCAGCATAATGGCACACCCTGGAGTACTTCTTCCTCTTCACACCCACAAACCTGCTTTGCTGCTACCAGATTTCTGTGTCATAAATATCTCCTTCCTAAAAAAAATGAGGAGAAATTCCAAACTCCTGTATATTTGCTCCAGTTTCTCTTAATTGCCCCACACACCTGCTGCCCTACCCTACTTTCCACATTCTTCCCATAAATGCCACAGAAGAAAGGCACAGAGCATAGCAGGAATCACAGGGAAGAATGGATTTCACTGGGGAAGGACCACCTAAGGAAGTTTCCTCCATAAGATGCTGTTTCACTGGGTCCTGGGAAGGAGGATGTGATGTCAGAGGACAGGAGGAAGGTTTTCTGGCAGTGTGCCCTCTGGGAGGACAGGCCAGAGGTGGGTGAATGAGAGTGGATTTGGTGGTGAACCTGGAGTCTGCCCTTGGCTGGGAACGCTTCTCCTGAGGAGAGTGGCTCAGGAGAGAGAATTTAAAAGTCTCAGCATAGCAGCCTAAGGATTTAAAATGTATTCTTTGTGCAAAGTGTGGCTGAAGGGGAAGCGCTTGTGGAATTATGTGTGTTGAAACTGAGCCCTGAAGCCCTCTGTACACAGCTTTTGTTTTTAGATGTTGCCGTAAAACCAGCCTCCTCTGAACGAGACCCCAGAGGTGAGGCCCACATACCACAGCTTCCAAATCAGCCCCTAACACCTGCCATGGTGCCTGCTCCCGGCACACAGCATTCTCACCCTTCCTGCTGCTCAGTAGACAGGTGTGTTCCTGAGTTCAGGCAGGTCTGCAGGAGCCACTGTGAACCCTCAGGCAGCAGAATTATATGAAAAATCACCCCCTACACGATTCCAATGATGAACCCAGGAGCCTAGACTGATCAAAAGAAACGTGTAATACAAAGTAGATTTTCTATTGTTTTGTTGTGAAAAAGACACAGTATTCACTCTCTTGCCAGCCTCTGTGGCAGGACAGAGTTAGTCAGATTCAGCTGCAAAGCAGACAGCCAGGTGAGCTCGTCTCAGGGAAGGAACACATCAGAAACATAATCCCTCCAGAGTCATTCTGAAAATTGCTTTTGCTGATCCACAATGGAAAAAAAAAACAAAGTGCATTTGATGAATTCAGCAAAATGAAATCCTGGGAAATTATCTGAGTCTAAAAAGATTTCACAGCAAAGCTTAAAAGCATTTAGCTGCTTTTTTAAGTCGGGAAAAAGCACACGTTTGCACGTACACACACAGGTGTGCACAGGCCATGACAACATGTCTCTAAGACTGCTTGCAGCCTACGGCGGCATCATTTACTGTTCATCTCCTACAGGACAAAGGAGGTAGAGTGCTAGTGAGGCATGAATTTTAAAACAGGCTTTAAGAGTAAAAGAAAATCAAGTGCGCTATTTCTCTGGAAGGAATATGAGTCCTTTGTGTTTGTTATTTGTGAAAAAAGCTGAAGCATTGAGTCTTCGGGGTAAGAGTTAATCTTGAGTTCTCATGGCTGAATCCTGCTCAGAGAACAAAGGCATCAGGAACATATGCAGGGCTCCTGCACCCAAGGGAAGAAGCTGTGTCCTTCTGGCTTTACCTTTTTCTGTTGTGTGCTGTCTGTTCTTGAGCAGACCATGAGAGCTTGCAAGAGAGAGGACTGTCAGGTGACTATCTCCTGCCTGCAGTACCCTACACAGCCCCCTTCCAGCACCTGCCCAGATGTGACACAGAGCCTACGCCCCTTGGCCCAGATCTTCCTGGAATCCTGACACAGTGGAGACTCAGGCATCTGACCCTTACGTGGCACTTCCGAGGCAAGGCTGGGCACCCATGTGGAGTCAGTGTCTGCACTGGCTCCCACCACGGAACAGGAAGCTGAGGCTCTGGAAGACAAGTGAAACACCAAACATCTGAGGGAGTGTGTAAGATGAGTCTGAGGCAGGGAAGGGCGATGCTGACCACACTGAGGTATCAAAAGACCTGTCCTTCCAGCCGGGTTACGTCACCACCTCAGACAGGACAGAGACTGCAGTGTTGGTCTTGGTTGGTAGGTTCCAGATGCCTTTGAGCACTTATGCAAGGGATGTAATTGAAGAGTATGAAGATGGAAAGTTACCTTTAAGACCTCTCCCAGTGTCCCCTCCTGTATTGCTGCACTGTTTGCAGCGCCACTCTCACGAAGGGATTACTGGAGGGCTCAGGTTGTTATAAAATGAGTCTGGCTTCCCCACTCACTCTCTTCCGCTCCCTGTCTTACCTAGTAATCTTTTCCAATGCACTCGTTTGCTTTTCTGCTCTGAGGGCTTCACCAGAAGCAGAGCAGATGCTAGTGCCATGGCGTAGACCTCTATATTGTTGACTAAATAAATCTTTATTTCTTAGATGTTTTGCTGTAGTAACAGAAAGGGATGTACAAAGACACTAGATTCCAGGCTAGAGAAGGAAGGACACCCAAGAGGAACACTTGGAGCTTGCTCTCTGGGTCCTGGAACTTCCTCTCCCTTCCTGTGGAGGGGGGACCAGGGTTATGTTTGCCCCTGGATCATAGTGCACTCCCATCAGTCCTGCCCTGTGTTTATTATTATTTATAATATATGTGAACATTTTGAAATTACAATTTAAATCTGAGGGTTAAAACTTGAAAAACTATACTCAACTTTTGCCAAAGATTAAGCACACTTTTTTCCTGTTTCCCTGAAAACATAACTTTATTTAATCACATCTGAAAGTTTGAATTTTCTCTCAGGACAAAGCAACCACTATCTACATTCAAGACCTTGTTTATTGATACATAACTTCCCTGGCTCATCCAACGAGCAGTGCACATTGCTCTGAAGACTATAATCGGAGCAAGTGTACATGAACTAAAAAAAAATCACAATTCCAAGTTTCAAAACTTGCCCTTCGAATTATTTATAGGACACTCAAATTATTTTACTTTTAGGTTAAGATTTGCTGTTATCTGATTATCACTAAAAAAAATCACAATTCCAAGTTTCAAAACTTGCCCTTAGAATTATTTATAGGACACTCAAATTATTTTACTTTTAGGTTAAGATTTGCTGTTATCTGATTATCAGCCTACCTCAGCACAAGAATTACCATAAGCCAGTTAAAGGGAGAACCCAGTTAAAACATTAAGAGTCTATAGTTCTTAATGGCTGAATAAATTAATTACAAGTTGGCGTGTGTTTACACTGTGTTGAACACCTCTGTATGGTCTCAGCACGTAACAGTATCTACCAGTCTCCGAACACCCTGCCAGGATGGAGAATGGTGCAACATTTTGAAAAGGAGCAGATTACTTCATGTAAGTCATTCAGAGCCCAAAATCTGCAGAAGGACCAAAGTAAAATCTTTGTTTTTATTACTGTATAAGTGTGGTCCAAATATGTCCACTAGTTTTTCCAAAAGAAACGTGCTATAAATACACAAACTACATTTGCTCACTGATGTGTGTGTGGACTTCCTATACGTCTCACTGGGCTTAATTTCAGGCCGGGCGCAATAATAGAACTTTAGTACCATAAAGTATAGCATGATGTCAAGCCAATGTAACTTTTACTTCCATCTGATAACAAGTGCTACCCTATATCTAAACTACTCTTGGGCCAGGCGTGGTGGTGCGTACCTGTAATCCGAGCACTTGGAAGGTTGAAGCAGGAAGATCATCAAGAGTTTGAGGCCTAACTCGGCTACACTATGTTACAAATACCAAAAAAAAAAAAAAAGCAATACTCTTAACTCTCTTACCCTGCTTTATTTTTTTCTTCTTATGAGGCAGAGATTTTTGTCTGGTGGGTTCACTATTCTACAGATATATGTATTCCAAATGCCCTTCTGTGACTGGCTGATAAAATAACTGCAAGTGCAGTCCTGTGTCCCTCCATTTATGTTTGATAAAGGCCAGGCCAGGTGTCCACCTGATGGAGCTTCCGGATTTACCTCAGCAAGTCTCTCTGTCCCACAGCTCAGACTGCTGCTTCCTTGTTGTTTTGGAAAGAACAATGCTCACTTGTTAGGAGCTAATGGATCTGGCATTAAGTATTATCAAGCTGTCTTTCCAGGCTGAGAGCAGAGATTGTTTTTCTCATTTCTGTTTTAGCTCTGATCACAGTCCTTGGAATTGCATGGGTGCTCAGCTAATGTTGCTAGAAATGAAACTAAGTTGGCAATGAAACTTAGACCCTGCTTCTCCCAGCACAGAGCAAGTCCTCTGCACAGTTTTTATCACTCAAGACTTGGCTCTCTCTGTGTCCAAACATAGCCCTGTGGGGGGAGAGGCTGGCTTGGTGTGGGAGAGGGTGCACGGAATGATTCTGTTCCTTGATGCCAGTTTGTGCCACAGCTTCTCTCTCTTCTATGCCTAAAATTCCTCCCTAACGAGTTGCCCAAGTCCTGCAGGCGTCTGCTTTCCTGCTGTCCTCACTGTCATCCCTGAGTCAGCTTGGATTTAATCGTGTCCTTTCTTGCTGATGGAGTCCCTCGTCTCCACAATCAGAAACATTATTCACATCTCCCTGCTTTATTCTAGGTTATCCAAAATAAGCAAGGAAAAGAAGTAAAGATAAGACATAAGGGTCAAGAGATATCTGAGCAAACTCAAATGGGTCGCCAGGTCTCACTGGACCAAGAGTCAAGTCTTCTGATCTGCTCTGATGGTGGGTTCTGTTGGCAAGAGCAAAGTGAATCCTCTCAGCAGAAATGCTTCGTGGCTGCTTCAGTTCTGGCAGACTGACTAGAGGGTTTCCAGTCACTGTGCCACTCTTGCCGAGGGGTTGGAGGAAGGGCACAGAAAGGGGGTAGGACTGCCCAGAATCTGTGAGTGATTATCAGCTGAAAACTTGTGCATAGGAAAGAAGTCTCTCACAAGCTAGAACTATTCTCTGCAACAAAGACAGGGCCATGGGTGTGTGTGGTGTGTGTGTGTATGTGTGTGTGTGTGTGTGTGTGTGTGTGTGTGTGTGTGTGGGCACACGCACGTGTGTAGTGTTAGTCTTTTGTCCATTGTACTAAGAGAAAGAGAAAGAGATCAAAAGTCTTGAGTGTCATTTTTTCATGATGCTACACCTCTGGGAAAATGTTTCTATAGGTAGAGCCAGATCAGATGGGGCTGAGCTGGAGCAGGAGGCGAGACTTGGAATCTAGGTCCTGGCAATGGGAGGACATTCCCCTGGCACCAGACTCTCTCCTTCATGAGTTTGACTGCTGCGGCCATCAGTGCCTACTAATCCTTTGGAAAGTGAATGGCGTCAGGGCCCTGGATTCTCACAGTAACTCTTCATAGGTAATTGACATCACTTGGCAGGGTGAGAAGCTGTATAGGGCAAGGGAACATGATACCTCATCCAAATGCTGTGTCCCTCGTGCTTTTAAAAAGTTTCCTGTCTTGTCAGAACACTACCCATACCTCTGCCATACAGCCCATCCCAGGCCCTGTCCTGCCACACACACTTTCTATAACTCCAACAAAATGCTATAGGAAGTGAGCTTACACTCTAGCTGGAGTTTCAGTGGAAATGTGTGAGGTTGACTTCACCTTCAGGTATAGTCATCAGAAGACAAGGTAACTCAACTGCCCACACTGTCTGAAGCTAAACTGGATGCAGCATCTCATTGTACCCAGTATAGGAGAGGTTGGACTGACTTCAGAGCAGCCCAAAGCTGAGATTTCTAGGAGGATCCACCACCATCAGGCAGGTTTGTGTCACCATTTTCTAAGCTGAAGCCAAGACCATCAGGGTAGGGCGAGAGAGAAGATGGGTAGGTGGGTGTGGCCTGTATGGTTCTTGCCAGTACCACAGGTTTCTGTTTTTTTTAATAAACTGAATTTATATTGATACACTTTAGGAATATGAGCACATTCCTCACCACAGAATCTGAGTGAATCCATACAAACCAGCAATAGAATCTTTCCTAGCACCAAACATTAATTTAACACCCCAACTTCAAAAATCAGTGTTATCTTACTGAGAACAAAGGACAGGTTTAAAATGAGAAGACAAACAAATTATGGATGCTTCTACTTCTTGGTGCTTTACTCTAGGTTATCCATCCTCTCCATTGTGACTGGAAGGGGATTGTTTTGCTTTATATCATATGCTACAGAATGGCCTGTGGCTGAATCTGGTTCATCTGAGTTGGAACTAATTTTCTAAATATCATTACAAATTTAGAGAACTGACAAAGACTCTCACTCTTGGGCATAATTTTAAGTTATAAGTGTCTAATGTCTCTGGAAAATGAATATAATCAAGCTAATCCAGGTTTTGCTTCTATCTATATTCTTATCTATCTGTGTATAATAATTATTTCTAAATATTTTTAAATCTTTATTGGTACATTACATACACACATCATGACTGCATTCCATAATGGGGATTTGTACCAGTATAAGATACAACTTAATTCTCATTTTTTCTCATAGCCCTACCCACCCTACTGCCTCCCATATACTTAAAATTTGTTTCCTTACTTTTTTGTTATAATCTCATTATTTTCACCCTTCATCATATTTTACTTTGAGCATTTTCTATTTCACAAATATATAACATACAATTGTAGGACTCATTTACATCTTTATTTTCTCATACCAGAGAAAAGATGCAATATGTACCTCTCTGTGCCCTATTTATTTCACTTATGAGGATATCCTCAAGGTATGTCCATTTAAGTAGAAATGATTCAAACCTATCATTTTTTATGGCAGAATAATACTCCATCCTGTAGAAGAACCACAGCTTTTTTAATCCAGTCTCCAATTGATGGACACTTGGGTTGTTTCCAAGATGTAGCAATCACAAATTGGGCTGCTATAAACATGGGTGCACATATGTCACTGTGATATGAGTCTTTTAATTCTTTTGTGTATATACCTAGCAGGGCGATGGCCGGGTCAAATGGGACCTCCAGTCTTATTTCTAAATATTTATGGTGGTCACAATGAATAATATGGGAAAACCACAAGCAGTGGAAATCACAGCTAAATGCATCTTTTCCTTGTTGTTACCCTGAACTGATCTCAGTTCTTGGCTGAGGGTTGTGCTCAGGGTGATGTGCTATTTGTTTCCTGCTAGTTCTTTACAAAAGAATTGCCTTCTCAGGGCAATATCACTTTTAGAAATGTACATCCACACAAACCAGCTGGAGAATCTTTCTTAGCATCAAACATTACTTTAAGAAAGGATAATTGAATGTACAAGTGCCAAATGATAGGAATTTATGGTATATTTTCCGAATTGGCCAGCTTTGCCCCAGGGAGCACCCTGCATAGCCTGAGAAAGGATTAGGACAAAGATGTTCTATTTCATTTGTTTACTTCCCTTTTGATGGATGCCCCACAACACGGTGATCCTTTGAATTAATGTCTCAGGGAAAAGAAAACACTGAAGGATAAATGAAATGTTTAATTCTGCTATGCTCTTTATTGACATCCTGACTGGGCTCAATCTATCCCCAAGAGATGCTATGGGAGAGCAAACTTGATGGGAAATATAGATTGTGCAGTTCTAACAACCCAACAAAAGTGATCATAGGTGCTGGGGTTGGTCACAGAGGATGTCAATCTGACAGTCAGCAGAACTGGATAGATTCTTGTTCTCCCTGTCTGTATCATGCTCTGTGACCCTAGGAAAATTTAGCAAGACTGGGTTAATATTTTATGATTGGAGCAGTGCTCACATGCTAAAAATTATGCTAGGTAGAGGCCACAATTTCATACCTTCTCTTTATCAGTTATCCATGTGGAATTCTCTTAAGCTACCAGCTTCCTCCATTTTAAAATGCTGGGAAACACAGTCACCTCTAAGAGCTCTTGAAAACCCTGAGGCAACACTGAGAGGAAAGTCATCACGATCACTGACTGTCTGTAGGCCTTGGGATGTCTCCTTTCTTCCCACCACTAAACAGCACAGCAGCTGCTTCCACAAGGGCTCATGATTTCTGGAGTCCTTGACTTCATGAGTGCTGATTTTCCTGTTAGAGTAAATCATTTCCTTTCCTTCTCCAGTTTTGAGACAGGGTTCTCCTGTGTTGCCCAGGCAGGGATGAAACCCTCAGGCCTCCAGTGTCAGCCCCCCAAGTGTCTAGGTTTATGGGCACACACCACTGCTCAAGAGCATATCTGATGAGCACAATGAGCCCTTTCCTCAGCTCTTCTTTCAGAGGTTAAAAAGGCAAGAGCTTTTCGCTGGGAAAGATAAAGGGCTTTCCACCCATACGAATCTAGGTTTGTTACCTGCCTAGTAGCTCTTTTCAAGGTGAATCCCAGGAGGCATAATTAATGTAGAATCTGCAATACCGTCTTTCACTGAACTTCTGGAACTATATGGAATTTTGTATAATTTTTAAAATACCTTACCCAGTGATTTCATTAATCAAATAACATCAATTAAAATGCTGTTCCCCTTTTATTATTGCTTACTCTGGTAAACAAACCATTCTCTTCCAGCCTAAATATTGGCACTCTCATGAAATTGAGGAAGCTTCCTTGTTTCATCTTATCAGATTTGATAAATGATAAGGAGTTTCACCAGCTCTGCCCTGGGATGCTATGTGTTAACAGCAGATAGCTGATCTGATTGGCAGGGGTTGGACATACGTGTCTTGGTCATCACAAATCTTTATACAAGTAAGATGAGATGCGGAAGTGGAAGTTCAAGTCACGATAAGCGGAGAACTCAGAGAGCTAGACTTACAGCAAGAAGGCACCTTACAGATAAGCAAAAGTCTTGCTGCTCAAGATGTGGGTTGTGGTGGGCAGCACCAGCATCACTGGAGACCTGGCTAGAAATGCAAACTCACAGCCCCAGAGGCTGCTGTTAACAAAACTCCCAGATGCACTGGTCTAAATAGTTTCTTTTGCTTTTTTAGTTGAATGACATCACAGCACTTGTAAATGAACATTGGAGAATAGGCAGCTGCTTATTGATGGAGCAGGACTCGTCCTAGTGAATCCTCTGGTTCTTGAATCCTGGAGTCAATGAATTAGATGTCTAGTCCCCAAATCTAAGCTTGACCCTCCTGATGAAATGTGCAACAGTGACACCAAGCTGTGCTGACTAGAGGAGCCAGATTTCATGCTTGATTAAATTAAAATTTTCTAGGCACAGTGCCACATATCTATAATCTCAGCATCTCAGAGCCTGAGGCAGGAGGATCCTGCAAGTTTAGGGCAGCCTGAGTTATAGTGAATTCGAAGCAAGCCTGGACTGCATATTCTCTAAAAATAAAATGAAATTAAAAATTTTCTTTTCTACTTGCACAAATGGGTTAGTTTTTCCCCAAGAGTGGTAGCTCTCCTGGTGGAAGTTAGTTCTGACTGCAGGTAGGGTACATGGATGTCTTGAAAACTCCAACTATTGGATGAGAGCACAGTGGAATGTAGCTTAACATCCACGTGGTAATGCAGCTCAGAGCTGACACGAGAGCGCCACCCCAGGCCTTTCCTCCTGCTGCTCCTTTGTCTGGGACTCTCTACTTTGAACCTTCCCAAAGAAGGGTCCATGCTCTCATCTAAGTCTCATTCTCGGAGAAGCTTTCCTTGGCTGCTCTGTCTAGTGTCAACTTCTCAACCCTTTCGGTTCCCTTCTGCCACCCTTTATGTGCATCATCTTGTTTCATTTACAGTGGAATTCTTGAGTTTAACAGTTGACCGTCTTCTCTCTAGAACCATTGGATGAGAACACTTGTACACGGTTCTGTTTCTCCTGATCAAAATCAGTGCTTGAAACATGGTAGGTTCTCAATAATTCCTTGCTGACTGAATGAATAAATATGTGCTTCAGAATGAAGTTTGGAACAGTCAAGGGTAGGATACTTATAAGTAAGATCTAACATTTGTTGACTCTTGACAATGTGTTGGACATAATACTAGATGCTGTGTATACATTATACTATTTAATTTTATATTACTAACATTTCAAAATGCAAGTGTTAGTGTTGACTGTTTGGGATCAATACCATTAAATGCCTGCTCCTAAAGTGAAGGAAACTCATGCTTGTGGACTTCACTTCACGAACATTTCCGAGGGGAAGGCACTGAGCAAGCTTCTGCTTAATGTGGTCAGCAGGTAGACCTGCTTGAAGACTCGGGCTAACTGAGTTGGACCAGACAGACCAAAGCCTATCTCCTAGTCCCTGTGCAATCTCCTCTCAGCACCTGAATAGGGACAACTAGACTTAAAGGATGGCTCAGAATAAAATGTCCTGACACGTTTTCCAAAGTGACAACAGAAAAATGGTTAGCTCTTGCCCATCCCCCGACATGACTTGTAGAACACTTTATCCCAGGAAATAACTTGTGCCTGGAGGGCTGTGGCACCAACCAGTGGATAATCCTCAGTTTTCTCATTTTTTTTTTTTTTTTTTTTTTTTTTTAGGTTTTTTGAGACAGGGTCTCGCTTTGTGGTTCAGGCTGGCCCTGAGCTCAGCCTCAAACTCACATCACAATTCTCCTGCCTCTGCCTCCCGAGTGCTGGGATTACAGGCGTGAGCCACCACGCCCGGCACTGTGGTTATGTGGTACTGGTTGCTGCTGGGTGTGGGTCTCCACACCCAGTATTGTTATGTGGTTACCGGGGAATCGAACCCGGGTCCTTGCGCTTGCAAGACAGGCGCCGGAACCACTGAGCTAACTCCCCGGCCCAGTCTTCTCATTTTTAAACGAGCAAACAGGCATATTTTTACTCTCAAGTTCAGTTTATGAAGCCTACCGAAAGATGAGGGATCATAAATTTGTTCTCAGCAGCAATTCAAGACCTTTGCCCATTTTTCCCTTGCAGTGTAAAATTTCCCCAAGCGCTCAGTCTTGATCCACACCCCATTTTGGTTCCCATCAGCTCCGCGAATTCTTCCGGAGTAGCTGCGCCGGCTGACTCAGCGGGCCAGCCCACCAGAGCCGGGAAGTGGGCCAGAGAGGCAGGGCTCTGGCGAGGAGCAGGAGGAGAGGGCCAGAGTGACTTGAGCAAGTGCGTCTCCTTCCAGAGAAAAGCATTCGAAAAAGCTGTTTAACATTTAAAGTTCTATTATTATTTTTGGCAGCGTGTTGAGTCCATGTCTCTTTTTTGGCTACTTTGCCAGTACTTTATGTATCTGGAAGTAAAATTTGCAACTGATTTCAGTGACACAGGGGAAATTTTTTCAGTAAAATTATATGAGATAGGACTGGGGATTTAGCTCAGTGGTTCCAGCACTTGTCTTGCAAGCGGAGGGACCTGGGTTTGATTCTCCAGTTACCTACAATACTGGGTGTGGAAACTCACGCCCAGCAGCAACCAGTACCACAAACCACAATGCTGGGCATGGTGGCTCACTCCTGTCATCCCAGCACTCGGGAGGCATAGGCAGGAGAATTGCTGTGATGTGAGTTGGAGGCTGAGCTCAGGGCCAGCCTGAACTACAAAGCGAGACCCTGTCTCAAAAAAAAAAAAAACCCCAAAAAACCAAAATAAATTATATGAGGTATTTAAATGTTATGTGGAATATTCATCAAATAAACATAAGTTAAAATGACTATAGAAAATGACCTATATATGTATACATATACCTGCTTATATATTATAGACACAGAAAATGCCTTAAGCACTGATCACTGTAGACCACTGCTATATAATTAAAAAAAAAAAAAAACCCCAAAACAGTTACCCATTGGCTCAAATTTAATTACTTAGTGCAAAAAACAGATGAGTAACTCAGTCCCTGCGTGGTCCTTTCCATCACATGGTTGGTGTAAGAACCTGATTTTTTTTTTTCCTTTTTTTTGAGACAGGGTTCACTTTGTTGTTCAGGCTGACTGCAAGCTCACTATGCAGCCCAGGCTAGCCTCAAACTCACAGCAATACTCCTGCCTCTGCCTACTGAGTGGTGGGATTACAGGCATGAGCTACCACACTAGCATTGTGGTATGTGGTTACTAGGGATCGAACTTGGGACCTTGTACTTGCCAGGCAGACACCAAAACCCCTGAGCTAAATCCCTGGCCTGGGCCTGATATTTTTATTTGAGTAAATTTTTTATTATGGAAAATTTCAAACATATACAAAAGGAGGGTCGGAGGTATAGTTCAGTGGCACAGCATGTGCTGAGCACTTGTGAGGCTCTGGGGTCAGTTCCTAATATCCCCCCAAAAGTAGAGAGACTATGTACTCATCATCCAGCTTCAACAATTATCCATTTGTTGATGATGCAGGATAATGATGTGGTACTTGGATCCACTGTTACTACTTGAACTGCAGGAAAATAGTAGCTCACATGTTTAACTCACCTTTGCTTTAAGACATAGGGCAAAAAGTAAGGTCCAATTCAAAAGTGTTTGTTACTTAGCATGAGCCCATAACGGTCATGGATATTGTGATAAATATGGAGCAATCATCAGAGTACTAGAACAGTACTGAGTTTCCATTTTTCCCTTCCATGCATCATCTTATAACCCAACCTTTTCTGTATCTTGGGATGCTGATCTGTTCTACACGAGAGTCCCTGTTTTAGTTTAGATCTAAAATGTCCTCCTGAATTGTCACATGTGTGAAAGTTGAGTGCATCATGGGACTGCAGTACTCATTAGTGGATTCCTCCGCTGATAAGCTCACACTAAATATGCCCTTAGGTGGTGGGGCCCCTTAGGTGGTGGGGACTAGTTGCAGGTGGGTCATTGAGGATGTGACCTGGTAGAGTTTCTTCTTGTCCCAGAACCCTCCCTTTTCTCTCTCTGCCTTCTGGCTGCCATGGACTGAGTACCTGTCTCTCTACCATGCCCCTCTGCCATTCTGTTTTTGCCTTGGAGCTAATCACTCATGGGCTGAAAGTGTGAGCCAAAATAGACTTCTCTTCCTTTTGAGTTGTGAGAGTCAGATATTTTGCCCCAGCAACAGGAAGGTGGCTAAGACTGTCTTCCTGCCCTCTAGGCTCTCCTGGCTTGAGCTAAGGGTGGCAGGGAGAAGAACAGCAACAGGAAGTTGCAGAAGGTCAAGCTAAGCAGAAAATGTATGTACGGGCTCATGGATGATGTGAAACTGGGCTATAGAGCCTTGATTCTTCAGCTAACTTTAGTTGATTCAAAACCTCAACATCACGCCAAATGGAAGAAAAACTAAAAACATTTCCTCTAAAATCGGGAACAACACAAGGGTGCTTACTCTTACCACTCTTATTCAAGACTGTACTAGAAACTTTAGCAGAGTGATCAGCCAAAAGAAAGAAATAAAATAGGAAAGGAGGAAGTCAACTTATTCCTGTCTAATATTCTATATCTAGAAAAACCTAATGAGTCTACCAGAAGTCTCTTAGAACTGATAGACACATTCAGCAAAGTGTGAGAGTACAAAATATACACAAAATTTTGGTTTTTGATCACTTCCCTATATACCAACAATGAACCTGCTGACAAAGAAGTCAGTAAAACAATTCAATTCCCAACAACCTAAAAAAAAGACTCATAAAATGAAAAAGAACAGGAATAAACTCAACAAAGGAGGTAAAAGACCTCTACAATGAAAATCAAAACCTGGAAGAAAACACCAGAAGATAGAAAGATGACTTATATTCATGAGTGGCAGAGTTAATATTGTTAAAATGGCCATTTTACCAAAAACAATTTATAGATTCAGTGTAGTCTTCATCAAAATATCAATGTTATTCTCAGAACTTAAAAAAAAAATGTCCTAAAACATATGGCAACCCGAAGAACCCCAAAACAGCCTGAGCTAAAAGGGCAATTCTGGAATCATCACAATGTAATACCTGATTTAAAATGTACAATAGAGCCACCATAACAACATGGCATTGGGATGAAAATAGACACACACACTAAAGGATTAGAATAGAGGATGCAGAAATAAACCCCCATGACTACAGCCATCTGATTCTTGACAAAGGTGCCAAAAATATGTGTTGGAGACAAAACAGTCTCATCAACAAATGGTGCTGGGAACACTGACTATCCATATGTAGATGATTGAAACTAGATCCCTATCTCACCCTGTACAAAATGCAACTCAAAATTGATAAAAGACATAAATATAAGACCCGAAACTTTGAAATTACTAAGGGAAAATATTTCAAGAAGTAGACATAAGTATTGGCATCCAGACTAGGACCCAATAGCTCAGGAAATGAAAGCAAAAACTGACAAATGGAATTGAACCAAATTAAAAGTCTTCTGCATAGCAAAGGAAGCAGTCAACAAAGTGAAAAGACAGCCTGCAGAGTGGGAGAAAATCTGTGTCAGCTACTTTTCTGACAGAAGATTAATATTCAGAATATATAAAGAACTCAACAAAACAACACTAAGAGAACAACTAATCCAACAAATAAATCGGCAATGAACTAAAAAGACACTTTTCAAAGGAAGTATAAATGGCCAATAATTACATGAAGAAAATATTCAACTTCTTTAGCTATCAGGAAAATGCAAATCAAAACAACATTGACATTCCATCTCTCCCCAGTCAAAAATACAAAAAATAATAAAATGCTAACAAGGATGCAGGGGAAAGTAGAAATGTAAATTAGTACATGCACTGGGAAAATCAGTACAGAGGTCCTTCAGAAAGCTAAAATCAGAACTACCATGTGACCCAGCTATACCACTCCTTGATACATACCTGAAGGGATCAGAGTCAGCATGCCATAGAGATATCATTGCATCTGTGTTTATTATACTGCTGTTCATAACAGCCAAGTTATGGAAGCATCCCTAGTGCCTACCAGTGGCAAATGGGTAAAGAAAATGAGGTGCATTACACCATGGAGTGTTATGCAGCCATAAAGAAGAATGAACTCATCCTTTGCCAAAAAGTTTTATACCACTTCAAGTAGTCAAATTCATAGAGACAGAGAGCAGATTGTGTATTTCCAAGGCCTGAGAGGAGGGGGAATGGAAAATTGTTATCTAACAGGTACAGAGGTTCAGTTTAGAAAGATGAAGAAGCTCTAAAAATGGATGGTGATGGTAATAGTCAAATGTAAATGTACTAAATGGCATTGAACTATATACCCATAAATGGTTGAGATGATACATTTTGTTATATGTACTTTAGCATATTTTAAAAAAATAAGTGTACATTTTTTCCATTTACCCACAAACAAACCCATGAAATTTATTTGAAGGAGTGGGGTACACCAATAATGTCCTGGGATAAAATCTGCTTCCTGCCTCACCCCACTTTACACCAGTTTATAAGAACTGTCTCAATTTATTGGTTCTTATAGAACATTGGGACGTGGATGGAATAGATGGTTTTAAACCCATCTTATAGATTATTAAACTGAAATATAGGGAGACCCTGACTTGTCAAAGTCCGAGTAGTTTATTTGCCAGTGATGAGTTTAGTCTGTATTTCAGGATTCCTTATGTCTAAGCTGCTGGGTCTCCTTACAGTGCCTCAGTGGCACTGTCACGGTCCCTGGTAGGATTAAAAACCGGGCCTACACTGAGCACTGTGAACTAAACCCAAACCACTGTAAGCTAGCCTCTTGCAAAAACAAGTTGAAGTTGAAAACAGCAGTTTTTAAGAAAAAAAAAAAAAAAGAGATAAACTCAAAATTAAGAATATAGTCTTCACTAACTTGATTATTTTCTGCAAATTGGGAAAAAGCCATCATCATTAATTGAATTTTAGAATTAGAAATTTCAGATGGGCAGATCAAAATATTACTGCTTTTGCTCCTACACTCCCTCCTTTGTGAGTCAGTTACACTTAAAAGGAAATTCTAACCCTCCTGAAATGCAAACCCTTGAGGGAGACTGAAGTCTGTTAGGGGCTGTCTTAACTTTCTCAGCACTGAGACCCAATACCCACCTTGAAGGAGGAGAGGTTTGTTTTGCTTCAGTTTCAGACAACCCATGTTTATCAGGCTGAAACACAGAAACAAAATGGTGGACAGGCCAAGCAGGGCCAAGCTGTTCACCTCATGGCGTCCAGGAAACAGAGACAAGGGAGGAACTGGTGAGGGAGATATGCCTTCCAGGTCACACCCCAGTGACCCCTCTCTTCCCACCTAGGCTCCTGCCTAACAGCAAGCTCTAGCATTCCTGTGAAATCCCCTTCCAAAATGCCGTCTGTGAACTCATGAGACCTTTGAGAGACATTCTCAACCTAAACCACGGCTGGGGCCAAGGACACCTCTTTACACAGTTGATCGCAAATCTCTCTTCATTCCCATTCCCCACACACAAATCTCCAGTGCTGAACCTATCTTCTCACTCTCTTCATTCAACCAACAAATATTTATTGAGTGACATAGTGTGCAAAACACTGCTCTATTCTGTTAGGATATGCTGGTCGACAAATCTGTCCTGTAGAAGTTTACATTCTAGAAATTTTGAAGGTAATTTACCATTAGTATAGCATTAAATATGTCGAAGCAAAGGGAAAGGGGAATTCCATTAAATATTTTGACATAGTGCTGGTTTTTAACTATAGCCTCTCACAGACCTTATCTGCTGGCAAATCATCTTGATAAAGAATATTAAAAGAAAATAGTCCTATAACTCAACATATGCTTTTAACTATCCTGACATTTGGGCCTTACCCCAGATGGCCAGCTGACAGAGCTTCACAGAAGGCCCAAGATAGTAGTTAGTTCTTAAGAAAATTACATTTCTGTGATAGGGTAGTGTTAAGTTAGATTTGAATACTAGAGAAATAGTTCTGTCATACTAGTCCATTCTGAAGGAAGCTTTCTCTTTCAAGCTGTTCCAACCATTACACTAAGCATTCATTGCTCACAGATTTCTGACACATATTTCGTTTTTCTAGCAGAGCTCAGTAAATGCCAGAGAAATAAGGGGTCTTGAAAGAAATCAGCCAAAATGGGTGGGAAAGGAAAAGGAAGTGCCAAGGATTTAGCTCCATTGTTCTGGCACCTGCCTTGCAAACACAAGGGCCCAGGTTCAATCCCCAATAACCACATACAACAATGCAGCCTACATAGTGAGCTCAGGGCCAGCCTGAACTACAAAGCAAGACACTGTCTCCAAAAAGAAAAGAAAAGAAAAGAAAAGGGGAAAATGGCCGACAAGCTAGTGACTTATATTCAAAGAAGCATCAAGGTACCCAAGAACAGAAGTATTTCTTTGCCTCCTATCTAGGCCTATCCTTTTGAAATTCATGTAGTGATGAAACTTTAGTTGTGTTCTGTTTTTGCAGGGCTGGGTGTTGAACCCAGGGCCTTGCACTTTACAAACAAGTTAGTCTTGAAACTTTTAAGAAACTCTTTACAGTTTAAGGGAATCAAAACTCTGAAAGTTCTAAGTGGTAGGGAAGTAATGAGGCTTGTTTTCCTTCAGAAAATGTGTTAAAGTGTGGATATAAATGAATTCAGGAAGTACATTTTTAAAAGCAACGTGAAAATGTTCAGCTCTCATAGTTACTGCTTTAAATACATGAAATTTCCAACTAAGTAAGTTAGAGCTTTATTTTCTTGAATAGTTATATTAAGATGATTACAAATTCTATATAATTTTTTAATTTAAAAAATTCAGCACATTCTAAGAATAGATGGTTCACAAAGGAAAATACTACTGAGTATGTCTGTGATCATTATCTAGTTCTAAAACATTTCTATTCCTTAGGCCTATCTATCATAAGAAATTATACTTTTATTGATTTTCTAAAAAAAGCAAAATGGACTTTCACATTTTGAATATGGGTGAGAAGATGACAAATAGTTCATGGTTAAGAGCTATGCAGAAGTTGAGTTAAACTCTGGTCTGTGTGTTGGAGACAGAGGCAGCAAATGGAAAGATTGCTTAGTAGAGAAACTGCTACACAGAGAGATTCTTAGCTGAGGTGCTTAAAAAGTGCTTGATCCTGCCATGGGATTGAAATTATCCCTTTTTCAAGGTTTTTTTGGATTTTTGTTTTTAAAAAATACTGAATTAAGATTAATAAAATTACATGGATTTTTTAAAAAACTTCATTATTATAACTTTATTCTAAAGATATTTTAATGAATGTTATCATATTTTCTTATTTCTGCATTATAAAGACTTTTCCTTTCATGGAACTTCTTCCTTTAATCCTGATGGGCACTTCCATTTAATTAGTGTGTGATCTCTTTAGCGAAAAGCTAGAAGAATAGCTTTTCCTCGATTAAATTTAAGACAGATTTTTTAACCTTTGTCAACTGCAAACTGGAAAGATTACTGTTCATCTGTAATGCTGAGACGTGGGTGATAGAAGTCACAGCCATAGAGATAGAAAGGCAAAGTTATCTTATTCTCACAAGCTTCATTTTTTATGTGCTTTTTGATAGGGGAACATGGTTCAGAGAAAAAAAAATTGCCATGAGCTGAAATACAGGTCCTCCATTTCCCTTACCAGTTTAAGAAATTGAGTCGAAGGAGGTATTGACTTTAAACCAAAGCAGTGAATTATGGACCGAAGGAGCTTTTTCATTAATAGCATTGCCAACAGCCTCGGTCTAGACCTCTGGGGGCAATGAGAGGATTGTTTCGCCCATGCTGAAGTCTCTTGCCATCAGCCTCTGCAGAGCTTCCACTCTTTGAACAAGTACGTGAGATCTCACCATCACCCCACAGTGGACCAGCCTTCTTTTAATTCACCACTAACCCTTCGCAGGAGTCTGCCTCACATATACATCAGTAGAACCCTACAGGTTGGTGGAGAGGGGAGAACAAATGGAAGTAATTTGAATGCTACAATTTGTGCACACACATCCCCTGCTCAGTTGTCTGCATCACTGTTAGGAATTTGATAACATTAACATCATTAAAATTCAAACAATACTGTAAGTGTACCTGGAAATCCCTAGTTTTAGTTAACTATTACTTACCCTTTTAGTGGCAAAGTATCAAGTGTCAAAGACACACTATATGAAGCAACATGAAAAGCATGAATTCTCTGGGGGCCGGGGATTTAGTTCAGTGGTTCCAGCGCCTGTCTTGCAAGCGCAAGGACCCGGGTTCAATCCCCCAGATAACCACATACCATACTGGGTGTGGAGACTCATGCCCAGCAGCAACCAGTACCACATACCACAGTGCCGGGCGTGGTAGCTCACGCCTGTCATCCCAGCACTCGGGAGGCAGAGGCAGGAGGATTGCTGTGATTGAGTTGGAGGCTGAGCTCGGGGCCAGCCTGAACTACAAAGTGAGACCCTGTCTCAAAAAACCTAAAAAAAAAAGAAAAGAAAAGCATGAATTCTCATGACAGCTGAGATTAAAAGCTCCTATAAGAAAGTATAATATTTTGTGGGAATGATCAGTAGTTAAAGTTGGGTACTTGACCCTTGAGTCTAATGAAAAATCATTGATTAAACCCTTTTCACTTGGCAAATTACTATGATTGCCTTGCTCACCAGACCTCTAAGTCCAAAAGCTCAGAAACCTTGAAATTGGGAAGGAGAGTGGAGGAAACATGTCCTCCTGACATGCAGGATATGGGGAGGAAAGAGCACTGAGATCCCGGCGCTGCTCACCGCTGGGTCTCAGAGGACCTGACTTAGCAGCTGTTGCGATCAGCATGACCTGGCTCTGTTTTTGGCTTTTTAGAGATAGGCCCACCTGGGTCTCCATCTTCTGAGAAGCCCCAAACCTTGTCTGACTGTTCTGACGACCCAGTACAGACAACGTATGGTTAGGAATGGCCGGGCACAAATTGCTTTATAGGGATATATGGGGGAGGCCTAGCAGAGAATATGCTGAAGCCTTGTCAGGAATCTTGCCCGTAACTAAGCTCGACCCCAAGGTTTATAAAGAGTCGAGGCCCCTATCGGTTGATGTAAGCCCACCTGTGATTTATTTATAGCAGACTCTAGAAAAATCTGTCCTCTCTTTGAGATAGTATGGAGCACTCACCCAAGAGCTTCTCCCCTTTGAGGGAGGAATCTACTTACTGTCCTCTGCTCCTAAAAGCTTTGAAATATAATAGAGGCACACAAGCATCACAGATGAATCTTAAAAACATAATATTGAGTAAATATTTTCAGTGAAAAATAATACACCGAAGCGAGATTGGCAACACAATCAATTACATGTTCGCTGTGTGAGTTCAGCTTTCTATCTGTAGAAAAAAGTATCTGAAGTGACATCTTATACAGAGAATGAATTTAGTCTGGCTAACAGTTTCAGAGGCTTCTGTCCATGATCTGTCTGCTCTGTTGCTCTAGGCTTGTCACAAGGAAGCACATCACTGCAGGAGGCTGTGGCAGAGCAAAATCACACACCTGGCTGGGTATGCTGCCACACACCGCACCCCTGGAATCCCAGCATCCAGAGGCAAACAAATAAGCAAAATCTTTACCTTCTGTGTCCCACACTGTCCTTTGGGTACCCCAGTGACCTAAAGCCTCCACCCATCCTTACTCTCAAACATTCCATCCCTTCCCAGCAGTGCAGCCAAGCCTTGGACATCTCTTTGGAGAGCATCCAGACTATAGTTCATATTAACAACACAAACATAAAACCAATAACTTTGCCCATGATATAAGAATGCACATATTTTAAATGCTTTAGAATAATATGCCCATGGGGAGGGAAGTGAGCAGGAGTGGAGATGAAAGTATTGAGTGAAATAAACCAGGAAAGCAGGGACCACTGATGGCCCACAGTATAATTGGATCATGTCTGAGAACCTGAGGTGACTCAGATTTAAAAAAAAGAAGAAGAAGAAGAAAAGGACTTTGTGGTTCCTGGGGCAGGAGCAAGGACAGATGTAAGAAGGGAGGTTCCTGAGCACAGAGAAGGGAAAGGAGCTCAGCTTGTGCTTCCGCCTCCGTCCTTTCTTGGGCTTTCCCACCACATGTGGAGAGGGGCCATGGCTAGGGCAAAGGTCAGCCAACTTTCTCCCCAGGAGACCTTATAGGACATGCTCCAGGCAGGGCATGTTGTGACATCTCAACCTTATTGCTATTGTTTGAAAGTAGCCAGAGCCAGCCCATTGATAAATGGGTGCAGCTATGTACTGAGTCTTTATTTTAAAAGAAATCAGGAGGATGGATTTGGACCATGAGCTATGATTTGCTGACCTCTGGCCTAGGAAGCTAATCCTAATAAATTGGCTTGGCTTCCTCTTACCAGGGGCCCAGAGCACAGTCTCCAAGATGATTCTGCCACTCAATAATATGACCTGTGAGAATAGATGCAAATGAACCGGGCTTATTTAAATTCAGAGAAAAAGAGCCAGAGTCCACAGGGGCTTCCACGGTAATAGAATCTCAGGCACTCTGGGTATTGAATGCTGTGATAAATAACCCATGGGCAGGGTTCACATCACTTTTCATTTGATGAAGAGCATGTGTCATAAACAAATGCAAATGCTCGAGAGCTTTTCAGTGCTTGTAGCCAGTGGTATGAATTTACATGTCGGGTCCCTGAGCAGAGCTGTCCACAGGACTCCCTCGCTGATTTCCTTGGACATCCTGACCATCCTGAAGATTCCTTCTGAGAATCCACATGCTGGAAAAGAGGATCCACACACAGCTGCTACTAGACCCATGCCTGCCATTCATGTTACACCTAAGACAAAAATACAAAACCCCCAACACCATCATTTCTAGATGAATAGACCAATCACACTCTGGAGATTCAAGCACAGCGATCATCAGTATGATTTCAGAGACCAAAGGAGAAGATAAACAAAATCAAGTGCCTGGACTGCTCTCACCGCTGCCGGCCCATTTGCTGTCAGTTACTAATTACTAATTATTGTCTCTGGAGGCACGTGTGCTCGTCTTGCTGCCCGAAAGCAACTCAGATTCTTTCTGGTTACCGAATCTTGGCTCTCGCCCCACAGAGGGACGGCTTTCTCTGGCCCAGCAAGGACAGCCTGTATTCTGATGCGGCTGACATCTGAACTCAGCCCTGGAATAATGCACCTTTCCAAGACCATCCATATGTTCCAGGTTAGTTTTCTCAAGCCTCTTCCCTGAATTCACACACAGGGTCACCCAGGAGTACCGAGCTAAGTGAGAGGTGACATCTGTTGGGGCCCACTTAGATTTCCCCTTCAGGCTCTGTACACCCTGCTGAAGTCAGGGAGCGAGTTCTTCAGGCACACAGAGCTGCAAGCTTTACTAGTTAATGTCTTCTTGGACCTCTTATTCCCAGGTCTGATGATAAATGCAGAATATTGAAATACTGAAGTTTGTTCCTGGATGAAGTACATGTTGTTAATTTCTAAGCCCTGGGAAATCATCCTCCACAGGGTTAGTTTACCTCATTTGAAAATTTATTTTGAGGTGAGAGAGCTAAAAAGTTAATGCAGCTGTTTACTTCCCAATAATTAAAAGCCACCTCAGTAAAAACAATGCTAAAAATGCTCATTGCATCATCCTCCTCGAATGAAGCCCTAGCAGCCCGCTAATGACCACATATTTGCATTTCTTGTGTTTTGCAGGAATGAAGGGAAAGACTAACTTAGAAGTGCTGAGTAGTGCTCTGTTTTCCCCTGCTTCTGCCCAGACTCCCCACTGCGGTGGCTTGTTCTTCTCTGCCCTGTTTTGCAATAGTTCCTGTGTCTGGACACTCTAGGTTGACCCCATCTGTAAGCTCGCCCTTCCCCTTCACAAATCTGCAGTTCAGCAGAGGAAGGACAAGTGCTTCTGCCCTTCTCCAGGTGAACTATAGAAAGCAGAGAAACACAGTTCCTGTGAACATCCTAGACATTCTGTCTAACCGAGAAGACAAACAAATGGGTGACACTGTTGAGTGTTTACAATATGGGAGTCACTGGGCTGAGCCCTTTGTATGTACAGTGTTTTACCCTCAACTCCATACATGAGGTACTCGTTGAACACCTTTTAAGATGGGCAAACTGAGGTAAAGCTAAATCAGGTAATTTGCTTAGTGCACATGGCTAGGAGTAGGGGCAGAATTTGGGATCATGGAGCCTGCATCCTTGTTTTCGGCCTCTACTTTGCAGCAGGGAAGTGAACAGGGGATGTACAGTTTTTTTGTTTGTTTGTTTGTTTTTGTTTTTGTTTTGTTCTGTTTTGTTTTTTGAGACAGGGTCTCACTTTGTGGTTCAGGCTGGCCCTGAGCTCAGCCTCCAACTCACATCACAGCAATCCTCCTGCCTCTGCCTCCCGAGTGCTGGGATGACAGGCGTGAGCCGCCACGCCCGGCACTGTGGTATGTGGTGCTGATTGCTGCTGGGCATGAGCCTCCACACCCAGTATGGTATGTGGTTGCTGGGGATCGAACCCGAGTCCTTCCGCTTTCAAGACAGGCGCCAGAACCACCGAGCTAAATCCTCAGCCCAGGATGTACAGTTTTTCTTTGGCCACTTTATGTAACTTCTCAGCCTCCAGTATCCCATGTTGAATTTTTCTCAGCGCAAATTTTTTTTTTTTTTTTTTAGGTTTTTTGAGACAGGGTCTCGCTTTGTGGTTCAGGCTGGCCCTGAGCTCAGCCTCCATCTCACATCACAGCAATCCTCCTGCCTCTGCCTCCCGAGTGCTGGGATTACAGGCGTGAGCCACCACGCCCGGCACTGTGGTATGTGGTACTGGTTGTTGCTGGAGTGAGTCTCCACACCCAGTATTGTTATGTGGTCACCGGGGAATCGAACCCGGGCCCTTGCGCTTGCAAGACAGGCGCCGGAACCACTGAGCTAACTCCCTGGCCCCCTCTCAGTGCAAATTTTAAATGCCAGTGGATTAATCATCCAGCACCTTGTCATGTAACCAGCCCCTGTCTGTTCAAGTAATGTAAATTCTCAGTTTATTATTAGCTGAGAAGGAATTATGAATATACATGATTCATGGATCTAAGTGGTAGAAGTATTAATACATTTTTCTTATGCTTAGTGGAAGTTTTACTAAGGGACATTCTGATGTCTCCAACCTCATCTGTTAGATGGAATAGTTTTATTTGTATGAAATGTACATGTGACATAAATCTGCTGTCCAGATTTTCCTTTTTTAAGAGAAATGTTCGGTCTACTGAAATGATACAATAACACTATTTGCCAAAGGGGTGCTGCTCTCTTTGGAGAATATGGCACACGGAGGAAATGAACAGGCTGAGCTGGGGCTGTAGAACTACTTTTGGAACAGCGCACAAATAATTGTGCTATGTATCTGCTCCGAACTGAAGAGGCTGCTCCAGTGGCCTTGTCCTGCTCTGCAGGTGACTATGCAAAGACACACATACACGAACTGATGAAACCCTGGAATGGCAACAGTGAGAAGAATCAACCTTTCATGCTCTCTGGGGGCAGCTGGTGACTCCTGAGGAAGCTGAGGTATGGTGAGGTAAATCCCACAGCTGATAAAATGCTGGAGCAGAGATTCAAACACAGACCTTACTGATACTTAGTTCTCTCGATCAACGGGCCAAGTGACACACCCCAAGCCGCTGGCACAGGGTTTAGTGAGGTTGGCTGCTGTGAGACAAGCGCAAGTGGTAGCGCTGTCGCAGAGGAACAGAGGGTGACCTAACAAGGAGGCGCTGCTCTTCACATAGGGCCAGGCGCAGCCCTGGCAGCTGGGCTCTTTGCTTTGTGCAGAGCAGCTCCACATCGGAAGTTTGAGGCAAACTCTCCCAGGATTTGGGTCCTGTCACCTGGCTTCCTGAAGCGCTCTGCAGGCCGGCAGCTCACACCTGCAGCTGCTGCCCTGGCCCTGGCTGCCCTCTCACCCCTCCTGCCCAGGCATCCTGCACGCAGTCTCTCAGCTGCACATACTGGCTCTCACCTGCCAGTGCCTGACTTCCACCCCAGTTCTCCACTTTGACTTTAGGAACACATTAGGCTAGAGCTCGGGGAGCCGGCTGTGTAATCCCGCCACTCTGGGAGACTGAGGCAGGAGGACCAACCCCGATCTGAATAAAGCAGCAAGACCTAATCTAAAAAACCGATTTTTTTAAAGGCTGAGGATGTGGCTTAGTGTGAAGGCCTCGGGTTCAATCCATAGTGCCAAGAGGGAAAAAAGGATGGGGAAGGGGCGTAGCCAGACTGCAATCCACCACACACGTCAACTGCTCCCTCTGGTTTTCTGAGTCCGACTCATACCCATAGCTTATCTTGTTCAGAGCCACATTTGCAGCTCTGAGCCACAGTTGCTTTACGCCTTTTCCTTACCTAGCACATTTCTCTTCTCTTCCTATTGCACAGTCAGCATCTTGGGGAGAGACCCAAAGCCTTATAAATTAGGCTGAGCTCATCATTCCAATTTTTATTGAGTTAAATATAAAAGTTGCAGAACAAGTGAAGCCTGTCTTAGTATTTCTCTTAGGAGATAAGTTCAGTTACTCTAATAAAGAATTAAATGTATAGTTACGTTGACTCTCTTAACCTGAGTCTCCTCATTTGCTAACAGGAAAATTTCCATACTGTAGGAACCACTTGAAGGGGGGGCGGCCTGCTGGTGCTTAGGAGGCACTGCGAGGCCAGTTCTTATTGCAATGTTCACAAGTTGCACACGGGACTTAGAAGAACAGACCCACAGGTATGAACCACAGGTCCTACTGCCGCTGTCCTTACGGACTGAGGTTGTGAAAGTTCTCCTTCAACCACAAACCTTGTTGTCAACTGTAATTAGAAGTCTGCACCTAGTTAATGTGTGTTTTCTTTCATAACAGAAGCATTCACAAATGTAAATGATGAATTGTTTAATTATCCTCTGTTGTGGGCTGTACTGTGACTCACATTCATGTCATAGTCTTAATCTTTGGTATCTATGAACGTGATTATATTTAGTTTTCCGAGTGTTAATGAAGGTCCAATGAGGTCATAGAGGAGGACTCCAATCTAATGTCACAAGAGTACACCTAAAAGAAAATGTGACAGAGCATAGTGGCTCACACTTGTAATCCCAGCACTTGAGAGGCTAAAGGAGGACTTCCCTGAGAGGAACTTCTAGACCAGCCTGGACAACACAGTGAAATCTTATTTCAAAACAGCAAAACGACAAGAAATGTGGACCCGAGGAGTGTGTGAACCCAGAGAAAAGGCATGGCAAGAAGGCAATCATCTGTAAGCCTAAAAGAGAGACCTCTGGAGAGACCAAATGTGCCAACGCCAGACCCTGGACTTCTAGACTCCAACTGTGAGAAATAAATTTCTGTATTTAAGACATTCAGTCTGTAGTCTTTGGTTGTGGTCCCCCTAGCCAGTGTAGAAGAGGAAGAAGTCCTTTTGTTTTTGACCATTCTAAGTCTTATCTGGGACCTCTGTATCAAAGGATAGCATAATAACAGATAATGATATAAATATGTTACACCAAGTTTTATGGGACACACCTGAATTGCTAAGGAAATTAAGTCTCAAAGAAACAGTATTGACTGTTTATATACTGACTTGGACAAAGCAGTAAATTATGAAAAAGTAACAAGGCAAAATGACTGAGCCAGGGCAGTTAATCATAGAGAAGTGCTAAGGAAGAGAAAGGTGACTTTATAAGGACTGTAGCCCTCAGGAGGCTGAAGCAGGAGAATCACTGTGAAATCAAGGCTAACTTCAACTACAAAGCAAAATACAGTCTCAAAACAAACAAACACACAGATGGGCTGGGAATTTAGTTCAGTGGTTCTTGCACCTGCCTTGCAAGTGCAAGGTCCCAGGTTCGATCCCTGGTAACCATATACAACAATGCCTGGACGTGGTGACTCATGCCCACCAGCAATCAGAACCACATACCACAGTGACAGGCCTGGTGGCTTATGCCTGTAATTCCAGTACTTGGGAGGCAGAGACAGGAGGATTCCTGAGTTTAAGGTTGAATTCAGGACCAGCCTGAACTACAAAGCGAGACTCTGTCTCAAAAAACTAAAAAAAAAAAAAAAAGTCAAACAAACAAGGTTTGTACATATTTCTTGTGGTTTATATCCCCATAACTGATAAGAACATTGCTTTCCTCCTATATGAGGAAGACATCTTCCATCTGAGGTTTTATTTCTGACTTTCTGTGGGTCAGAGCACTGTTCTGCAACTTGCTGATTGTCAAAGAGCCTTTAGTTCAAAATAACTGGACCCACTGTCCTTCTCAAACTAATACACCTTTCCATTTGGGTCGAGGCCTCTGCTTAAATCAGCCTGGAGATAAGAAAGCAACGTACTTTGGGAGCAAAAGTGGGTTTTCCAAAAACTGTCTCCTGACCTGACACCCAGGGCATTTGCGAACATGGCAGATTGGACATGGCAGATACCCTCAGTGACCTCTCCTTGCTCAGCAGGCCTCACCCTGGACACGCCAGACAGACTTTGCATTCTGCAGGTGGAGAGCTTTTACCTTGTAGCTGAAATCTACTCTGCCATTGATCAAGGCAAGATGGGAGTGCCACAGAAGTGATGCCTCGCGACTGATGTTGATATAGGAGTCCTGCAACCTGCTGGGTGTCAGATGTGTTGAGTTCATAGTCTGCAAAACTGAAGTATGAGTTCCAAGAAACAATGGAGATTAACAGTGGGAAAGACGTAGTAAGAGAGATGCAAGGACGCAGTCAAGAGGAGATGCACACACCAAGGAGTGAGGCACACACTGATGGGAGGCAGGGCTCTGTGTGTTTTGGAAGGTAGAAATCTGGAATTCCAGAATCTATAGTCTAAGTGTTCTCTTTAGTCTTACCCTTAATCTCACTGAGTGGGAGAGGCTGGTCACTTCTATTGAGATAATGATCTATTCTTATGGGAAAACCTAAAAAAGAGGTACCCATGACAGTTTAATCTCAAGCTTCCATTTACCCATTGGAGAAGTATGTAAATCTGGCCATTGTGACTAACCTCAGTCTTGCCTTCTTCAAAATGTGCCTCCTGATGTGTTCTCATCTTCTGCACTAACACCTTCAAGGGACTAGCCCTGCCTGACTGCCTGTTAATTTCTATCTAACTTTGTTGCTTTTAATAATTGCCATATAAACACCCCAGCTCCCTCACACTCTTTACTAGTTTCTT
This sequence comes from Petromus typicus, assembly GCA_004026965.1. Taxonomy (NCBI): domain Eukaryota; kingdom Metazoa; phylum Chordata; class Mammalia; order Rodentia; family Petromuridae; genus Petromus; species Petromus typicus. Next base: position 123,397 of record PVIR01000565.1, read on the forward strand.
ATGTTTTCCAGCAGGATAATCTCTCTTTACCCATGTGGTGTCTTTCTTGAAGATAGATCTTCTATTGATTTTCATCTATATCCTTCTTCCAGCTGTCCATTCTTTTACTGATTTTTTTTTTTTTTTAGACAGAGTCTTGCTTTGTAGTTCAGGTTGGTCCTGGGCTGAGCCTAGAATTCAGCAATCCTCCTGCCTCTGCCTTCCAAGTGCTGGGATTATAGGTATGAGCCACCACGCCCGGCACTGATTTTTTTTTTTTTTTATATAGGGTCTTGTTTTGTAGTTCAGGCTGGCCCTGAACTCACTATGTAGCCCACCTCACAGCAATCATCCTGCCTCTGCCTCCAGAGTGCTGGGATTACAGGTTTGAGTCACTATGCCTGGCAATGTTATATGAGGTTACCAGGGATCAAACCCAGGACCTTGCCCTTGCAAGGCAGATGCCAGAAGCACTGAACTAAATCCCTGGCCCTCTACTGGTACAAGTAAACTACTGACTCTGAAGTCCTAATTCTAGGGTCTATTGCTGGGGAACTAGAACTAAGAAACCTACTTTCTGGCTACTTATGTCTGTGTACATAGCTGCCATATTTCCACATGCAGCCTTTCTAACCAGAGGAGTTACAACTCATCAGTGAGCTCTTTCTGGAGTCAGTGGTACTGGGAAGGCATCCTGTAGTCACACGTGAGGGGAAACCTCGCAGTCCTGTCCTTCACCTCACGCCAAGACCTTTGCTCACATCCACTGTTCTGCATCTTTTCTTCCAGAAACATGGAATGCCATTCCTTTCAATGCTGTGGGCTTTTATTAGCTTGTGTCATATTTATATTTTGGCTAAGTGTGTTTGTGTCAGCGTTGTATGATTTTAATACTTTGTTTTGTGGTTGAACCAGATATTTCCTTATGAGGTTGCTATAAAATCTACTGTGATGCTTGACTTGTCCAGAGGGTAGGGCTTGATTCTGAATAGGAGTGTTAGAGGCTATGACAGACTAAACTTCTTAGAGATGGCTTGAGCTGTCCTACGTGTGTGGTGAAGCTTTGGCTAAGTTCCTCTGTTTGTAAGTCTGTTCTATACTTGCAGTATGACAGAGTGTATGTCGGATGTAGGACTTTGCAGAGACTACTTGGAGTGATGTTAAAGACATGCTACCTTAAGTAACTTTCAACATTCTGGGGGTATCTTAGCAATCTATAGAGTATTTATATCCCAGCCCTGCAGTTTTGGAATCAGGCACGCACTGGATTAGGCCTCAGGCATGTCCATTAAGGAAACCTAACCCATCATACACTTAATTTCCTCAGGTGTCTCGCCAGTGAAATCAATCATCTTTGCTCCTCTGGTCAGATTCAGTTATGAGAGCTGTCTCTGTTGCATCTTTTGTGAATCCTTTAATTTAGTGCATAAATCCTAAGAAGCATCACCAGCTTAGGGGATTTATAGAACACATTCAGTGGTCCGTTCATCACATGTTGTAACCAGTGGTTACACTATATGGGGTCAAAGGCCAGAACCACCACTTTCAAGAGCTGTTGGCTAATCCAGACACATCTCAGCCAATTTATTTGCCTTCTGCTCTTTTATCAGCAAAAAGGAAACAGTATTATGTGGTATGTTATTATTTTCCCTCTCATAATTTAGAAAAGTCTTCTTTATGAATTGATTAAAGTATCATGGAAGGAATATTTCAAATCAGCCCTGAGCAAAACTACTAACCTGTGTAAACCCACCCATTACATTTGAATGGACTTCATTTGAAGTAGGTCATCCTGTAAATGACTAGGGTCTTAATCCTGTCTGCAGTTTAAACATGTTGAGAAGATAATTTCTCTAACAACCTACTGGGGTATTAGTTCAGACCTGATGCAAAAGGAATTAACAAAGAGGAACTGTAAGGCATAAAATCTCTTGTCTGATTTTTCTAGAAGTTATTTTTTAAAGTTCAAAAGTGTTTGTTTGTTTGTTTTTATTTAAATAATTTGTTTAACTGAAATGCCATACATTTCTTCCCCTTTATTTTGATGAGTCTTTTCCCCATAGTTATTTAGAGGATCTTTAAGCCAATACAAATATTTCATAAATATTTGGCCATTTGGTTGTACACCAGCACAGTACCTCATATCAACAAGAAAAATGCTGAAGAGTAAAGACTTGCACAACTGACTGGGTAAAACAAAAATCTATCTGCTCCAAGTATTTATTTCTCTGAAGTAAGGTCACCACAAACCTGTTCAATTAAGAAAACCATCCTTATAATTCAGGATTTCTTTTTTTTCTTTAACTTTTAAGCAGGGCCATCAGCAATTAGCCACTAATTAGGTACCAAATGGCAAAGCTACATTCCCAGCTGCTATATGAATTATAGGGAATAGGGTCTAGCAACTCAGGCTCCTCCCCACTGGCTCTCACAGAGGATCGTTCTCTGGGTGGGGCAGGCTGGTGCTTCAGCTGAACCCAGGGACCTTTCTCTTTGGTTTCCTTTTCCTCTGGTCATTTTCCTTGATGTGTTTCAGTAAGCTATCTCAACTCTTTGAGCGCTTAATATGCTTAATAACCACATTAATCCTCTTGGAATTAATTCACTCGCCCTTAACTTGCTTTTCTATAAAAATGGCAACAGCATGCTGGTTGATACTGTAGACTCTTCCAGTTTCGCCATGGCAACATTTGTGTTGCTTTTTGAACGAGACCTATTCTCTGGATGTCTATAATATCACCCTTTTTTGTAGATCACATATATGTGAACAAAAGAACACGCCTGTTTTCTAAAAGGCCTTTAGAAAATTACTGGCAAATTACTGTTGGTTTTGGCCAAAAATATTTTATTTTATTTTAATAATAGTGAATGAGTTTGTTAGACCAGAAATTTGACATCATCTAATCATTCCTGGTGAGGGCAGTGACCACCACAGCTGTCCTTGGCAGGTGTCAACTTTGCCCAAATCCTTTATTTCATCTTCCATCTCTTCCATCATCATCTTGTGGGGTTTTGTTTCAGTGTGTGAACCCTTCCTATCCTTCTCATTCCAGCTTTGACAGTCTAAGTTGTTTGGTTGCTTACATGGCCTCCCCTGGCATTGCTGTGATGGCTCCAAACTGCCCTGCTTGATGCTGATTCTCAGTCCTCTACCATCCTAACGCCGGCTTCCACTGTGTCCCTCCCTAGCTTAGAAATGGGCCAGGCTCTCTGTGGCTCCTCATGAAACTCCCAGTGTTCTCTGCTTGGCCTCCAAGGCCCTCTGTCATCTAGCCTATCCCACACATCCCAACATACTTTCACTTTTGACTTCCCAACATGTTTTGATTTTTCCTGATCATTTCTAGCACCAGTGGGTGTTGGTTTGTGGGTTGTGTTCTAGCAAACACCAAACAAACAGCATCATTCACAGAGATCCCTCCCTAAATGATCTCTGATGCCGCATAACAGGCAGCCCTGGTCCTTACTACTCTGGTGACTTTGTTCTTTCCCATTCCTGGTCTAACTTCTTACCTTTCAAAACTAGCTAAGCTATGAAGTCTTCCTCAACTACACCAACTTCCACTGGTCTTCTCCCTTGCATTTCTGGAAGTCTTATCAACTCTTGCATCCAAAACCGACTCCAGGAGGAAACTTCTTGCTGCAGAGATCACTAACCCTTTACTTAGTCATTTTTTTCATCTCACAACAGGAAAGAGCACAGTGGAGCTTAGTGAGTATTAGAAAGTTTTTCTCTTTTAAAAATCGTGACAAATTTGACTCCCCAGTTAGATTTTTAAGCTCCCTTGGGGATAGATTCTGCCACCTGCATTTGCAGCTAACACAGTACTGACGATGAATGGGGTTCTATAAATATTGATTCTTTGATTATTGGACATAACCTATAATTAAACTAGAAAAAAATAAATGTTGAAATCTTCAAGCAAAATCAATATGATGTCTTGTTTGATTCCAAAGATATCTAATGTGAACCAGAGCTGTGATGTGTGAGCCAGCAAAGCCCATTCCAGGAGCCTGTCAGAACAGCCCAGGCGAAGAAAGAATCCATCATTCCTAAACCAAGAATAATAAAGTAGATTTCAAGCGAGGCACCTTCAATTATTTAGAATTCTGAGTAGCTTTTCAGGGTTATTAGTATGCAAACTATAAGGCAGAAAAGCCAGAAAAGCAACATCTTTCCCCTCTTGGTAGGAATTGAAATTTTATGAGGATTACCTGTTGTCATGGCAGAAAATTACTCTAAATACCGACTCGACAATAACTAGGAGGTGTCATGGGATCTGTGGCAAATGCTGAAGAAAACATAGCCCCCAAGTCCTCCATCCCACCTGTCTCTCCTGAAGGATCTGAGCTCCTTTAGGTAGACAAATACCGTACCAAAACAGAAAACAACCTCCTAAAGACCCCTTGTATTTCCTGTCCTTCCATCTTACTTCTCAAATGATTCTTTTTTTTTTTTTTTTTAAGGTTTTTTGAGACAGGGTCTCGCTTTTGTGGTTCAGGCTGGCCCGGAGCTCAGCCTCAAACTCACATCACAGCAATCCTCCTGCTTCTGCCTCCCGAGTGCTGGGATTACAGGCGTGAGCCACCACGCCCGGCACTGTGGTATGTGGTACTGGTTGCTGCTGGGCGTGAGTCTCCACACCCAGTATGGTATGTGGTTACCGGGGATCGAACCCGGGTCCCTGCACTTGCAAGACAGGTGCTGGAATCACTAAGCTAACTCCCCAGCCCTCAAATGATTCTTTACAGACTGTCATGTCTGCAGAGTATTTTTAGGATCTGAGTATAAGCAGAGGGTGGGATTTCCAATGGCTCTTCCTAGACCAACTGCCTTCAGTCTCTCCCCAGATCATTTTGGCAGTGTATCCTGGTTCACCTTGCAGACAACGGTGCCAAATACGACCTTTTCTCATTTTCCAGGTTGACCTTTAAGAGGTGGTGATGGAAAACATCCATTTGTAACAGCTGTCCGCTAAGGTAGGGAGCTGCCCTCCAAACTGTAGTTGAATTCATAATTAATGCCTTGGTAAAAGTGGGGCAGCTTACACCTGTGTTTGGTTTGGTCCTGTCTCTACATGCTACATTTAGGAAGTGAGGCTCTGCCTCAAATGCTCTAGGCCTTAAAAGATTTCCTCATGTGATTGCATACTTTGAAAAGTTGATGAAGCTTTTGCCTCTTCTACCAGAAAAGTTTCTTCCACCAGGAAAAAAATGTTCTTTGTTTCTTCTAACAGAAAAAAGCACCAGGCATTTTTGTATCATTTCAGGAGATTTTCAGCTTTTCTAAAGCCTATGGACACAGATTTAAGTGAATAATGAAGATAATCTCATATACCTTTATACTCCTAACTGTGCCAACACCATCCTAAGTGTGTTCTATTTAACAGTCCATTTATTTCAGCAACAATCTTATGAGACAGCTCCTGTTAACCCTATTTTGTAAAAGAGGGAAGGAACAGGGGCCAAATATGTGTCCCATTCAACCTCACAAAACTGGCCAGCAGCAAAGGGAGAACTGAACCCAGCCAGACTGGCCCCAGAGCCCATCCTACCATAGTGCTGCTAATTTAGAATTAGAAGCCATGAGGAAAGAGGATAACAAAGGAAGGAGGCAAGATAACACATAACAATGTTCGCAAACCTTTCCTGTGATTTTACGGTCCTTCAAATTTATTTCATGGTTTTTTTCTAATGTATACATGTGAACAGAGACTCAAAACTTATCTTCCCGTATATCTTGGAGGGAAAACTGTTAAATCTTGACAAACAATAAGCCTTGTTGATCTTCTGAGTCTCCTGTTTAAATAAGTCTAAAATCTATTGTTATTATGAAAAGTACCCAGGAGAATGTTTCAGGTCCACATAGCAGAAAGTGAAACATTTATCAGTTTGAACTGTCACAGAATTCTATAGTTCTATACAGTGGCTCACACTGGAGAGAACAAAATATAAGTAATGAGGAATTTACACATCAGCCTCCAAGAATCTGACACAGCGGAGTTAAGGCTAACAAACTGGTGGGTGCACGTGGGCTGCGGCTGATCCTGGTCTGCTCTAAATAAACTAGAGAACTGAGTCAGAAGCTCTCAGCTTCGACAATGAAGGCTTTGACATTTTATCAGGCAGAAGCAAGAACATTATGACTAACAGCTTTCCTCACTTCTACGTAAATAGTTATGACAGCACCTAGAGATAGAAAGATTTGGTTAACAGCTCTTTTAATGGCAGTAGGAATAATTACCTTTTTAAGGGCCTCTTCCTTGATCTTTCTCTTTCAGGGACCCAGATGACCCAGTCACATTTAATTATTTTTATTTTTATTTTTGGTGGTGCTGGGAATTAAACCCAGTCCCACACATATGAAGGGAGCACTCTACCGCTGAGCTACATCTGAGGTCCACAGTGAAGTGTTTAAGAAAAGATATTCATTGCCACCTTTATCAATATTGCTTCTTTTAACCAGGCTCATTTAGAAATGCAGCACTGATCTAAGCCTCTGAGTTTCTCTTTATTTGGTTTGGTAGAAAACTTTAGAAAATGAAAATAAATTTGGGCAATAACCCAAACACATTTATAAAGTTTATGTGCTTATAAACATATAAGCAAATTTTATATCAATATCCAATAAATATGCACACATGTGGGTGTGTATGTTTGTATAGAGATCATTTTGATTAAATATCCACATGGAATTTTTTGGTTTGCATCATTTCTGAAAATAAAATGAGTGAGAATTATTAACAAGAGCCCAGTCATGTCTATTCTTATCATTTACAGGGTGTTTTCACAAGCCTTGTTTACTTGGGGCTTTATAACCACTCGGCACATTGAGTTTTATGATCCTTATTTTACAGATGAGGAAAAGGTTCAGAGAGGAGAAGTGCTTGGCTGAGGTCAAAGAGCCAATAAATTATCAGTGTGAGACTTGTCTCAGGCCTCTTTCTCCATGTGCCATGTTTGTTCTACGATCCACAACTGGGCTTACAGTATAAAAGATGAGGAAGTTATACTGTGAGGGTTGACAGTGCAGAAGGCGTTTCAGGAATAACCTGTCCGGACAGCTGGAGTTTGCCTGGGGGGGAATAAGTGAAGAAAGAAAGTTGGTGAAAATCATCCAGACCAGAGTTTCTCCATCAGGCTCTGTGGCCTCCCCGGGTCTCACTGGGGATTAAACAACAGCAGCATGAAGCACTGGCTTAGATTTTTGGCATTTCTCTAGTCTTCTCAACAACTGGGAAGTTTTTTACCTACTTGAGCAATAGAAGTCCTCAATTTCTTTTTAAATCTGAGGACACCGCTTTACACTGGTAAATTTTGTACAACCCAAAGAGCTTTTGTTTATGTGAGTAGTTTCTACAGGAACATCATATTAAAATTTAAAACTGAATAACTTTTTTTTTTTTTTTTGGCATAGGGTCTCACTATATAGTTCAGACTGGCTCGAATTCATCGTGTAGCATAGGCTGACCCCAGACTCATGGTGATCCTCCTCCTGCCCCAGCCTTGCAAGTGCTGCTGGGATTATGGTGTGCCACCATGCCTGGGGAAAGTGGGAATTTAAAGTATTTATTTATAAACTTGATTAATAAACTAATTACATGTTAATAGAAATAATATATTTCATTAACATAACTATGTTTTTCAAAATAGAACCACACAGAAGAATGGCTACGTTTTGTTCATTCCTTTCTGCCTGGCTTGGAAGCAGCAGGGTTCTCACCCTGTTCCAGCACTCCCCCTGAGGCAGCTCCAGCCATCTCCACCGCTGGACAGCAGCACTGCGTACTCGTGAGCGAAGGAAAGCGAAAGGGACCAATGGCAGTTCAGTATCAACAGGAAAACAGCTTAGTGCCAGCCATGTTGCTCAGTAGTGGTAGAGTACTTGGTTAGGATGCATGAGACTCAGAGATTGATCTCCAGGAAAAAAAGCTTGGCTGGCTGGCTGGCTTTCTCTCTCTTTCTTTCTTTCTTTCTTTCTTTCTTTCTTTCTTTCTTTCTTCTTTTCCTGGGGATTGAACCCCAGGACACTCATACTGAACTACACAGTCTCTCCAACACTTTCATTTATTTGCTTATTAGTTAATTAATTAATTTATTTACTTTTAAAGGTTGAGGAAAGCTCTCAGTAAGTTACTAAGTTGCAACAGCCCAGGGTTTGAACTTGAGATCTTTCTGCCTCGGCTTCCCAGATTGCTGAGATTATAGGTGTCCACCACAAGAGCCAGCCAGTTCAGTATTATGTTTAAAAGATCTCTGTCGGACACCTGGGAAGGTCTTGAGCAAGTCTGTCCTACTGGACTACAGTGAGAATCCTGGCTCGACAGCCCCTTCGGTGTGCACGAGGGCCCATCAAATGACTGCATCTTTGATTAGAATGGACATTACAGGTCACTTGGCCCAGCCATCCGAACAGTTCCACCGCGGCAAATCCACTCAAACTTCCCCACTCTGCTGTCCAAAAGTACTTTAAATGACAGAAAAGCCTTCACTACTTGGGGAGAAGGATACCAAATTCTTTTCTCTGTACTATTACTTTTTGGTCTTAAGTTCACAAGTAAGTGCAGCTCCTCTTCACATTCAAAAACATTCAAAAACAACTTTCATGCCAGGTGTGGTAGCTCATCCTTATAATTCTAGCCAGCACTTAAGAGGCTGAGGCAGGTGGATCGCTGTAAATTTGAGGCCAGCCTGGGCTACATAGTGAGTTCAAGGACAGACTGAACCACATAGTGAGACCTTGTCTCAAAAAAACAAGGAAAAAAAGAGAGAGAGACAGAGAAAGAGAGAGGGAGAAAAGAAAAAAAGAGAGAAAGAAAGAAAGAAAAGAAAAAAGAACATTAAACTTCGTTCTCATTCCTTGGGTTCTGCCATCTTTTCAAAGATAAAGATGTTCTCTGTGTTTGAGAACTTGGGGGGCCGGGGATTTAGCTCAGTGGCTCCAGCATCTGCCTTGCAAGCACAAGGGCCCTGGTTTGATCTTGTGTAACCACATACAACAATGCTGGGCATGATGACTCAATACCACAGTGCTGGGCATGGTGGCTCACGCCTTAATCCCAGCACTTGGAAGGCAGAGGCAAGAGGATTGCTGAGTTCAGGACCAGCCTGAATATAAAGTGAGACCCTGTCTCAAAAAACTAAAAAAAAAAAGGAAAAGCCTATGTATATACGGGGCAGGGAATTGTGGGGTGGGTAGAGGAATGGGAAAAAAAATGAGAATCAAGTCATATCACATACTGGTACAAATTATCAATGCTAAAAGTGACTATGATGTGTATATAAAATGTACCAATAAAGATTTGAACAACAACAAAAAAAAGAAAATGTAAATCTAGGCACAGAATACAGGGAGAAGCAGATGTTCAAAGTTCTTTTTTTTGAGACATGGTCTCTCTTTGTAGTCCAGGCTGGTCCCAAAATCAGCAATTCTCCTGCTTCTGCCTCTCAAGTGCTGGGATTACAGATATATTTACATTTTCTTACCATAGTCTTCAGAATCCAGTTTGAATTCGGACGTACTCATATTGCTGCTAGATTCTAGGATAGGTTTGCTCAGGACTTATTCTGCACTTGGCTGGGGTCAGTGTTGCAAGTGCTTCACGGTCATATGCAGGAAGCCACTGTGACGGCCCCTTATCTGTTCCAGGATTCCTAGTGGATGCCTAAAATGTGGATAGTATCAAATTCTACATGTACACCATGGGTTTTCCTACACAAACTTACCTCTGATAAAATTTAACTTATAGAATAGAAACAGTAAGAGATTATCAACAATACGAGTCAATAGAACTATGACAGTGTGTGGTGAGATAAAGCTTACTTGAAAATCGTCACTGTGGTATTGTGATAATCCATCTGATAAAAGTCACTAAGGGGGGCCGGGGAGTTAGCTCAGTGGTTCCGGCGCCTGCCTTGCAAGCGCAAGGACCCGGGTTCGATTCCCCGGTAACCACATAACAATACTGGGTGTAGAGATTCACACCCAGCAGCAACCAGTACCACATACCACAGTGCCGGGCGTGGTGGCTCACGCCTGTAATCCCAGCACTCGGGAGGCAGAGGCAGGAGGATTGTGATGTGAGTTTGAGGCTGAGCTCAGGGCCAGCCTGAACCACAAAGTGAGACCCTGTCTCCAAAAACCTAAAAAAAAAAAAAAAAAAAAAAGTCACTAAGGGACTAGTGTATGGGTGGGTATCGTATACAGAATGGACCTGGTGAACAAAGCCATGATTTATGTCCAAGGTGAATGGCACTAGATTGGATTGTGATGTTCGGAAGGGGGCATGATTTAAAACTTCTTTAATTTTGGAATTTTCTATTGAATATTTTCAGAGCAAAGTTGATCATAGGTCGACCTATTGAAAGCAAAGCTACACGTAAGTGGCGGAGGGCCAGGGCATTTTTAAAGGTCTCTCATCTCTGGGTGGGTGTAACTGACAGCTTGTCTGTTTCTTCTTTCAGCCTGACTCAGGCTCTGCTGTCTCCAACATCATTCACTGGACATGCCTCTCTTCCCTTTCACTCCCAGTGGAAAGGCAGTGCTCTCTGCCTATGCTTTAAAATTTACACAGTGTTACAAACATCGCCTCATTTAATTAGCACAGATACTCTACACAGAACCCACTAATACAAACAACATAAGAGAGGCGCAGAGCCACTGCTATTAACAGGGTTTTATAGATAACTATTTTAACTCTTTGTGACTGGGAGCTCATAACCTGCTTTCCTGGCTGCCCAGCATTCGGCATATCCCTGTTCTGAACACTTTACATAGTGATGCTAAAATCATCTTTCTTCCCTGCTGATCTGAACATGCCACCATCTGGAGTCCATTTATAGCCTCCCATCACCCTTGGGATAATGTACTTTTCTTATAACTTTAGAGACTCTGCATCTGCCAAGGCCTCGATACTGCATTCCTTGACTTACAAGAGCAATGTTGTGAATTGACACATGGATTTATTTACCCACCCGTCACTCATTTGCTCATCCATTTATTTACTTAGCATCAAATCCATGCTAGCTATCGTAACAAATGCTAGAGAGAAAACCAAAGAGAAATCATTTCTGCGCTGTGGAGATTTCCAACATCAAATAGGTCAGATAAGCACATCTGACTTAATTCAAGTGCATCAAAGACTGTAATAAGATAGGTGGAAAATTAGAATAATAGTTGTAGTAAATGCTGAGGTTTTCCAAAGGAAGGATTAATCCCAAATGGGCAGAGAAGAGGAAGCTTCTAGGAGGAGATATTGTTTGAGCGGTATAAGGGTGAGAGACCAGAAGATAGGACCAGGTTTGCTTGGCCCTCTTTTGTCTATTGGCTAAGTTAGTTCCTTTATTTCCCTCTTCTTCTGTCTTCCCAGGTATTTTGCATTCCAAACTTTCGTTTTCCATTCAAGTTCTAATAACATGGTAACTTTGAATGCCTGAGTTTAAAGACGTTTCCGGGAGAAGAGCAGTAAGTAGCATATGAAAAGGCAGGAAGAGATTTTGTTTCAAGATTGTAAGTGTAATGAATAAACAATGAGCTTGTAAGGAGTGGTGCCCATTCCTGTCAGCCACTGTCTCTGGCTTGAACCATGAATGAAAATGGTACAAGAAAAATTTATCATCCCCGAGGGGAATATGTGCATGATGCATAGTGTGTGATGTACTACAAAAATAATAGCACAGTATCACATAGGTTTGTCATGAACAGTCTGATGGCAGATAGTTCTAATTATGATTCTTGAAAACTAAAAGTGAGTAAGGCTCAACATTTTTAGAGTTGAAACATGTTTCATTATTTTGCTACATTTCTCTCGACTGCATATTCATTTCATAAGAAAACATAAAAATAACGTTGGTATGGAGTACACAAATGGTTCTCGGCAGAGGCAGCAGGAGAAGACTTGGGTTTCTCGTGTAAGGATCTGCCTTCTGGTCATTGTGCTGCTCAATCTTAGCCCTCAGCAAGCTTATGCTCATGCTTAACACATTTTGGTCATTTCCTACTGGCGTATGTAGGCAGAGTTAAATGGGAAGACAAATTGTACATGAGTTTCAGCTGGTGAAGCCATGCAAAATGTCTTTAGCGGGGGCAGAATTCAAAGTGGGATATGGTAAAAAAAGGGTGATTCCCAGCGGGACTCATCAAAGTCCTACTAGGTGTGGTGCTAGAAGAGTCACTAGCTAGACATATGTGCTGTACGCATATCAGAAGATCAGCAAGTAGACAGGGAGTGGAGAAGCACACGGGAAAGCCCCAGTCAGCCATGGTGTCCTTGCTATGTCTGGTAATCATACAGAGATGTCATCCAAAGCCAAGGCTGGGCCAGGCCAGGCTTCCCTTTTCCCCCTTTAGCCTCAAGTCTAGGGCTAATCGTTGCTGGCGCATCTGTCTTTCCAGTATTTTTTTGAGTTCCAGCTCACTCTTTCTCCTCTGTGGCTGGGTTTTTACTTGGTGTTCCAGGTGTACTCAGTGTAACTGTTGCCATAAAAATAAAAGTCCACTAAACTCACTTTCTCTTAAATCTAGAACTATTTAAAAGTATTGTTAGAGCTAGGTGTTGAGGAGGACATTTACAATCCCAGCATCCTGGGAAATTGAGGCAAGAAGATCTCAGGTTCAAACCCAGCCTGAGAAACTTAATGACTGAGATCCTGTCTCAGTATAAATTTTTTTCTTTAAAAAAGGGCTGAAGATTTGGCTCAGTGTGGAAACCATACTTCAGTCCTCATTTCCACTTAAAAAAAAAAAAAAGAATAGGTAATATATTCATATATTAAATGTATATATATGAAGTCATCCATGAAAAATCCTTTTCCCCATGTAGCTAGTTAAATTACTTACAAAAATTTTCTAGGGTTGGGCCAGGGATTTGACTCAGTGGTTCCATCGCCTATCTTCAAGTGCAAGGACCCGGGTTTGATCCCCGGTTAACCACATACAATACTGGGTGTGGAGACTCACACCCAGTAGCAACCAGTACCACATACCACAGTGCTGGGTGTGGTGGCTCACGCCTGTAATCCCAGCATTCGGGAGGCAGAGGCAGGAGGATTCCTGTGATATGAGTTGGAGGCTAAGCTCAGGGCCAGCCTGAACTGCAAAGCGAAACTCTGTCTCAAAAAAAAAAAAAATTTCTAGGGTTACTTTATACAAATAACAAAAATGAATATGAATTTCCTACCTTTTATTTTCAAAATTCTGTAGTGTTCTGAATCATGCATCCCAATCATCTTTTGTTGTGTAACAAATACCTCTAAGACATAACAGTAAGTGGATGGGCCTCCACCGGGTAGATCTTGCTTGGTACTCTTAAGCATGGATGCAGGTGGGGACCGGCTGGTAGAGACGTCTTCTGAAGCCGTGGCTGGACTGGGCTTCCAGAGTGGCTTCCTCATGGTCAGTAGTCACTGCTGTTTAATGGGAGGTCCACTACCAAAACAATTCTCTCTGTGGCTTGGCTCTCACATAGCAAGGGTGTTGAGCTCTGAGCAGGCACATCCCAAGCACAAGCATACCAAGATAGCAGGATATGGGAGCTGCCAGGCCAATTAAGGCTATTTACAGAACTGGTGAAGTCATCTCTGTGTACTCATTTGGCCCAAAGCATTCATACGACCTGCTCAGATTCAAGGGGCAGGAGAGATAAAGCCCGTGTCCTAAAAGGAGAGAGGCAAGCTTATGCTGCAGATGAGCCCGTGGGACAGGGGTGCTGTAGTGGTCATCTCTGAAAAATAGTGTGCGATGCCGACCGCAGTAATTTTCTGCTCTTTCTTATCTACTTTTTTTACTAACATCGAGCTCTGTTTCTGCTTCCACTGCCACAGCCAATTCAGGCCCTCACTCCTTTGTGGCCAGCTGGTTGTCAAAGCTATCTTTCTGCTCTCCAGTTCTGACTTTAATGTAGAGGAGTGGTAAAAGGGCTGCAATTTTAAATCACATGGTAATAGAAGCCTCACTGAAATGGTGGCATTTGAATGTTTAAAAAAATGAAATGAATTGAGGAAGAGAAATGTGGATTTCTAGAACAGCGCTATACCATATTGGTAGCCACTAGCCATATGCTGCTATCTAAATTTATATAATTAAAATGAGATGAAGTTAAAAATTCAGTTCTTCAGTCACACTTGCCACATTTCAAGTGTTCAATAGCCACACGTGGTAATGGCTATAATACCAACAGAAAGCATTCACATCAGGGTAGACAGTGCTGCCAGATAGCATAGACAGTGCTGCCAGATAGCACTACAGGAGTGTACAGCAAGTCCAGAGTGACCAGGGTGGAGGTTTTCAAGTAGTGGCCTGGCTCTTCTGTTGGCACATTTCTGCTTTTCCCTGTAGACTTCCTATTTTATACTGAAAACGCATGGCCTTTGCCATTTATCACCTTAACCTAAGGCGACTTTTCAAAGGCATTTATTAATGTTGAATTTTAGACACTTGGTTAATGCCCTACAAGCTACAGAAAGACCAAATCCTAGGCCTTGCATAAGAACACTACACAAGAGTGGATCAAAACCCAGAACCAGGGCAAAGAGGCAGACACGTGGGTTCTCTTTGGAGAAGCCGGGTTGATGGGTATCTTCAGGGCTAACAGGGCATGAGTCAGAGTTGTGCCTTGTATCAGAGCTCACCAGAAGTGTCCTGGAAAATTTCTGGTGAGCCCAGTGTCAACCCTTTAGCTGGAAAAAAGGCAAGTTTGGGGTATGGGGTGGGGCAGTGGCCCCTGGGGCTCAAAGCCGTGATTACCAACAGGAGCTGGAGTGTGTAACACTGGTGTGGACAAGAGGTACTTCAGCCGTGGGAAATACCTGTGCTGAGTGTTTGGAAAGAGCAGTGGAGTAGAGTTGATTACAGAGTCCTTTCCAGTCGATGCTGCGGCTTCAGGACAGGACTTGGGGCCCTCCTGGTATCTCCGCCTCCGTCTTCACTGCCTTTCCACCTCTCCCACCAGTAACCCTTTCTCAGAGTCTGGGGGGTCCTTCGTGACATCATCTCAGTGTTTCACCAGCTTTTCTCTCTCCTCTCAGTGTGGCAGAATCGTCCCTGCTCAGCCTCAGGGCATAATTCAGACTTTCTCCTTTCACTGGTCTATCTCTGCTGGGCCCAGGCCAGAAGCAATTCTGCCTCCTGTGGCTAGGGGAGTATTCATTATCAACTCTTAGCAAGAGTACTGGGCCAATGTCTGTTTTGTTTCTTTTGTTTCTTAGACCTAGGTAAAAATCTTTCATTTCTTTCTTTCTTTCTTTTCTTTTTTTTTTTTTTTTTTGACACAGGGTCTTGCTTTGTAGTTCAGGCTGGCCCTGAGCTCAGCATCAAACTCAGCAATCCTCCTGCCTCTGCCTCCGGAGTGCTGGTGTTGTTACCCCGGATCAAACCCTGGCCCTTGTGCTTGCAAGCCAGGCGCCGGAACCACTGAACTAAATCCCAGGCCCAAAAATCTTTCATTCTTACTTTCCTTGGGGGAACCATCCAGGATCCTGGGCCACTCTTCCCTTTTCAAACCTTTTTTTTTCTTCTTTGAGACAAAGTGTCGTTCAGGCTATCTTTGAACTCCCACTGATCCTCCAGCTTCAGGAGAGGGATTATGGGGCTCACAGTGGGATTATAGACATGCACCATCATGCTCAACTCTTGGCCACATTTCCATATGTATACCTCCAAGTATCTGGGAGTGACAGCAGGCCAGGGCACAACGGTACACCCACGCAAGGCTCTGACTTTTTCTATCTCGTCATTTAAAAACAACTTTGTTGTTGATTTCAAGACAGAGTTTTGCTGTGTAACCGCGTGGCCCAGATTGGCCTCGAACTTGCGTGATCCTCGTCCCTCAGCCTCCACCTGAGGATTACAGGGCTCGGTGGGGGGAGGGCACCGAGCTGTAAAACACTTTAAATGTGAATCCGTTTATTCAACTCTTCCAAGTCTTAGGCAAACAATGTCCTGATCAGGAGTAAATGCTGTTGCTGTTGCTGGCCCCCGAGGAAAGCAGACCGTCCCCGGCGTGGAGAATCAGCCCCTTGGGTGCGGGCCCTGCTGGACGGTTCTGACTCCCGGGGCTCCTCAGTGGCCAAGTCCTGGGATGGTACAATGACTCACGCCGCGGAAGTTCCGCGTCCTCGGCAGTGTACCAAGCACCTTCAGCACACGCAGCAGGCGCTCAGGGCAGGTCAGGTTCCAACAAGTGAACAGGGATTCACCGTCGGGTCACCAGACTTGCACTGACTCTGCTAAACTCCTATCATAAACAAGAAAAAGTTTTCTCCCTTCATCTTTTAATGATGGATGTGACCAGAGGACCCAGCGTGGGGGCAGAATCCAGAGCCTCACGGTGATCCCTGGGAGTGAAAATAGGGCCTGTTGAGGTTCTTTGGCAAAAACAGTTTCTGGAAGTAAAGATTACGAAGTGAGACTAAAGGCTATGCACAAACGAGGAGAGGAAGGCACACTCCTCAACTCCCTTGATCCCACTCCCAGTCCAGGCTGCCTGTCGGGAGAAGGGAAGTGAAGGAGACTTTCAGCCCGAGGCAGTGCGGGGCCAGAAGGGTGGGTCCGGAGGAGCCCGGGCCGCTGCACCTGTGCGGGCCCGGGCCCCGTGCACGCCCCCGGCGGCGCTTCCGCTCGGGCTCGGGAGGGGGAGTGTCTGAGGGCCAAGGTCTGCGGGCGGAGGTGAGCCGGGGGCGGGGCGCACCTGGGCGGGGCGGGGCGAGGCGCGCGCGCCGTGGGCCCTGGGTTGGCAGCGCGCCCCGCGCCGAGCCGCAATCGCGCCCTCTCGCTGCCTGGCGAAGGCGCGGACGGCGCGCGGAGGCGAACGCGGTAGAGGAGCCGCGGGCGCCGAGCGGCCGGCAGAGCATGAGGATGGCCGTGGGCTCCGTCAGGATGCAGCCCCCGTGCGAGAGTCCGGCCCTGGCGGCGGCGGCGGCGGAGCTGGGCAGCCCCGGTGCCCGAGAGCCTGAGCGCGAGCAGCCGCCCGCGTCGCTGCGGCCGCGACTGCGGGACCTCCCGGCGCTGCTGCGGAGCGGGCTCACCCTGCGGAGGAAGCGGAGCGCCGCTGGCGCCCGGGTGAGTGGCCCGGTCCGTGGGGAGGGCCGCGAGGAAGTTGGGGAGCTGACGCGTGGGGCGCCTGGGAAAGGGGCCGGGGACCCCTCGGGGAGCGACGGCTTCCCCTCCCCCTACGCGCACCTGGCTGGACCCGAGCGGCGCGCGCTCGGCTGCGGACCGGCGTCTGCTGCTCGCTCGCTCGCGGCCTCTCCGCCCGGAAGCTGCAGGTGTCCCGAGCTGACAGCCGGTGACCGCCAGCCCCCGGGCCCACACGAGCGGGGTCCCAGCCTGCCAGTCGCGTGCGACGTGTGTGCTTGTGTGGGACGTCCCACTGCAAGCCCGGGCATCTGGACTCGCTCTGGCACCCGCCGCTGGCCAGGGAGAGACCCAGAATTTGGAAGTTACTGGGGACCAGTGCTTAGGTCTCCAGGACATCCCCTTGAACAGGAGAGTTCATGACCTCTCGGAATCTTAAATATTGCCTCCTTGATGGTGTGTCCAGGCACGATTTCCTGGTGGTGCCCTCACTGTGCTCCGAGTACACCTAGTAAGCTGAGCAGGTCATACGTGTTTCGAGTGTTAAGAAAGCGGGAAAGGCCTGCTCATTGTCGCTAGGGCTCGAGGATACTTCCTGGGTCCTCCGCAGCTTTCAAACAAATTTGTCATCATGAAATACTGTGGTCTTCCCTGAGAAGTTGTAACAGTGTAGGCGATTTGGGGCTGTCATTGACAACAAAGTATTGGTTGTCCTCCTTAAAAGATTTTAGTGGGAAACTTTTCAGTTCTTACAGAAGGGTTTGTAGGAACAGGAGCGTCTTGGGCAGACACACTCGCTCTGGTGAGGCTTCCTTTGGATGGGAAGAGTCTGAGTCCGTGCGGGTCTCCAACTTCTCCAGGTCGCCTCTGCGTGGGCCGCCTCTGATGGCTGTGCTGAGAATTAGCTGGTATAATCAGGAGAGTTTCAGAACTGCCCGCAGGTGACTTGGTCGGCGGCATAGCGGGATTCCCTGTGAAGAAAGCCAGAAAACTTGTCCTTGTCCCCAAGATGTGGTGGCTAAAGAAACACAAGAACCAGAGAGGGAGTCTTTGCAAGAATCTAGGGAAAAGTAGGTCAGATTGTGTTCCTATTATCCTTGACAGTTACTTTTTCATGGCACAGAACATGGAAGACAGGCAGCTGGCCACTCTGTGACAAGAACTGCTGCAGGTTTCCATGTAAACAGAGCAGTAGTGTTCATCTGCATAGACTTGTGTCCCTTGTCTGCGATGATGTGTACTTTTCCAATATATCACTTTATTATTTTCTTCGTTATGCCGATTGTGGTTACCTTAAATAACATACGCTTTATTAGCTGTTCTTTGACTCTCGTGATGTATGCGTTGTTTGGGGGATTTAAGTTTCTTCCTCCCTTAGCTTTGAAACTATTGCTGTGATTTTGGAACTTTTGCCATCAAAGAAGTAGGAAGAGATTTGAAAGAAAAGGAAACAGATGAAATTAGGTGGCTCCAATTACCAGAATAAAGTACCGTACGGTAAGCGGCTTGAACCCCAGAAATGTATTTTCTCACTGTTCTGGAGGCTGAAGTCCAAGATGAGTACGCAACCTGGGGTGTGTGGTTTCTGGCGAAGACACTTTTCTTGGCTTGTATATGATCACGTTCATGCTCTGAGCTGCTATGGGCTTTCCTCACTGAAATTGTAGGCAGAAGATCTCTTTTTTCCTCTTCTTACGAGGCCCCTAATCCTATCGTGAGGGTCCAACCCTCATGATCCAATCTAATGCTAAGTATTTCTAGAGTATCTTCTCCAGAAACCATCACACTGAGGGATTGGGCTTCAACATGGGAATTTAGTGGGGGACATAATTATTCAGTCCGTAACAGTGGTTTGAAAGAAAAAGAGAAAGAGGTAAAATATGTTCTAGACTGGTTGCCCTTGACTTGAGTGCATGTGGGATTGACTGAGTAACCTCTCGGTTAGGGTGGTGATGCTGTGCAAAGCAGCCGTGGCCACCTTCCATCCTTTCGAAGACCTTTCGATTTGTGTCCCATGGACTGCACCTGTATGTTGGAGCTGAATGATCTCAGGGACAAGCTAAAGAATGTCTTGAACACTGGTAAAGAAACCGCTGTATGTATGCACAAGTCGGTGACGTTTTCAGTGCTTGTATCAACCAAGATTGAATTTAGGAGTAGGTGTAGCTCTTGTCCGTGCTGCTTCACACCCCCCGCCCCCAAAACTCACACACTCATTTCTTTGTGGGTTGTGTTGCTCAACCCAGGTTCATTGCAGGCTACCTCTTGGAAAAATTAAGCTGTCATTTGGTTAATGTAGCAGAGTTCCTTCGTTCCTCTGTTCAGTCACTTGTAATTGTATTGAATTCACCGTGCATACTGATGAAGACTCTTGCCCTGTTAGAGTAAGTGGGGAAAAATTAAATTTGCATTGTGGAAAGACCCGAGCCACCATGCAAAAATCAGTGGCAAGATAAGGCACAGTCTGTAATCTCATCAAAGCACTAATAATTTTTAACAAATTTTTAAAATGAGGAGTATAAGAGATTGATATAATAAACCCCTAAGATTTATTTCCCCTTCCTTACTTTGGCTGGGGGGCCAGTGCCGGTGCTTTTAAAGCAAAATCTTAAACATCATATCATCTCACAGATGTTTCAGTTCACCTCTCTGACAAGGACATTCAAAATACAAAAACTTCTATGCCCTTTTCACACCCAAGAATACTAATAATTCCTAAATAATTATACTCATTTTCAAATTTTCTCAAAGATGTCTTTCTACTTAAAACTGTTTGAATCAGGAACTAAATGAAGTTTGCACACTGCACTTGATTTGTAGGCCTTTAAGTCTATTTTATAGTAGCCTCATTCTCATTTTTTTATACTATTGACTTACAGGAAAGAGCAGGTCCTTTGCTCAGCACTGTGTTGCACTTGCATTTTTCTTTGTGGTGCCATTTAACTTGTTCTTCTATTCTCCATGTTCTCTGTAGGCCGGCAGTTAGATGTGAGGACTTCATTAGGTTCAAAGGCAAGTATTCTCGGCAGGTGGGCCTTGGAAAGCGTGTTGCTTCACATCACAAGACATCTAACATTTGCATGCCTCTTTTTCCAGAAATGAGGAGAGACTTATGGGTTCTACTCTTATCACTGTACTCTCCTGCCTTTTATCTCGTGCCTTGTAAGTGCTTGTAGCACAGCCATTTCAGTAGGGCATGCAAAATGGTAACAGTCTCAATCTGTCATTCCTCTTAGGTTTATTAATCAAAGTGCTGCCTGTGAAAACTTTTTGTCGTGCGTTATTTGGGTCTCCTGAAATTCAGATGTTCTGCAAAGACATGGAAAGCTTGACATTTTCTCCCCATTATCTAGTCCACAGTATGACTTGATACTTTAATAACTCACAGTGATAACCAATGAGTTCTTTTTCTAAAGTGTCATTAAAAATGTATGGACCCTAATATATTTGTTTCAGTGCATTGGAGTAAATGTTCTTTGTGTCTCACAGTTTGTCCTGGCCTCCTGTATACTTTCCACATTGCCTCTCGTAGACTCCAAAACCTTTCTTTTTAGCAGGAAATGCTCTGAGCTTTTCTCTTCTTGTCCATTTTTTGCTCCAGATCTGACATCAGCCATTTTCCCTAGGATCCCTGATTCTTTGTACTGAAAATGGCTCATTTTCTTCCCTTGTGTCTCTCTTTGTGGGTGCATTATTTTTACTTTGGTCATAAGCTTCCCACCTTATTTTTTAAAATTTCTTTTTTAATCCTTCTCATCAGGCTGTTTCTAAAACTGACACCCAACCACCATAAAATAGCTTTTAACAACCATTCCCTCTGTCTGAATCCGCTGTCAGAGTGCTGGGCCTGACTTATTTTGGTCTTTGGCTGCGGGAATACTTCCTGCGCTGCTTTAGCACCATCTTCAGCCTCATAAGATCTATTCCATTTACACTGGCCAAGGCGATTCACAGAGGAGCTGGATAGACCATTGACCACAGTCTTCCTGCGATGACCAGTCTTCAGATCAGACATCAGAGGCGAGGCTGCCTTCCATCACAGAACCCTTTCTTGTTAACCAGCCTTTGCCAGGCCCTGGCCCGGTGGCAGGTGCTCTTCAAAATGGAAAAACTGGGAAGAACATCTGGCGCTCAGAATGAGGCACCCTTTTCTTTTTTTTGAGACAGGGTTTCGCTTTGTGGTCCAGGCTGGCCCTGAGCTCAGCCTCAAACTCACATCACAGCAATCCTCCTGCCTCTGCCTCCCGAGTGCTGGGATGACAGGCGTGAGCCACCACACCCGGCACTGTGGTATGTGGTACTGGTTGCTGCTGGGTGTGGGTCTCCACGCCCAGTATTGTTATGTGGTTACCGGGGAATCGAACCCGGGCCCTTGTGCTTGCAAGACAGGCGCCGGAACCACTGAGCTAACTCCCCAGCCCGAGGCACCCTTTTCATGGCCAGCCCTTTTCTCCTGTAATTCCCTCTCAAAGACGAAGACATGTGACCCTTCCTCTCCATCCAAGCTGTAATGCCCTGAATGTAATTCTGTTCTCCTCCGCTAGAACTTGACTTTGCTGATTGAGAAGTATGCACTGCTCTGGGTTATACCAGAATGCCCAATATATTTTAATACATGTATTTGACAGCCAAAGCATGTAATTTGTTCTTTGCATGTAAGTTGAAATCAGTGGTTAACCCATCATAGCGCTTAATGATGTGCAATACCTGCTTTGATACAAATTTCATTTAACTATTACAATAAATCCATGAGTTAGATGCTGCTGATTACATTACACAGATGTGGAAACTGAAAGGCAGTTTTGACTGGCCTGAGATCACAGTGTGTGGGGGAGAGAGGGAAGTCTGATTCCAGGAAGCCTGGGTCCAATCCATCAGTTTTCCTCAAATGCTCCCGGGCAAAGTTCTGTTTACTCTAAACTCCATAGCCTTGTAGTGCGGGCTGATAATACTTTTCTACTTTTGAGAGTGACCAATAAATGCTGTTCATAATGCCAGTCTTTAACTGTTTTTCTTCATTTGAGCTCACAGAAGCTGTGCTTGGCTGATTGTGTGTGGGGGAAAAGGGGTGGAGAAGAATTGTGATCATAGGTGATTGGCAACTACTGTTTACCACAATTAAAATTCACATTTGGTGCACCATACACATATATCACCTGGGCTCCTCTTGGAGGAAGTCAATCCAAAAACCTTGTGAATTGGCTCCACTTTCTTCCTTATCTGCTCATTTGAAAAGATAGAATCACTAAGGAAACATGCATCTTCCAGGGAAGGCAAGTTAGACTGGATATGCGTAGAGGGGCTGACCGCCCCTCCCCCACCTCTCCGAGAGAATTGACCTCCCTGCCTCTGACTGCCAACCGACCAGCACCTTGAACCTGGGTGTGAGAAAGCTGAACAGTAAGAAACAAGTCATTCCCAAAAGAAAAAGTATAGAAAAAGGAAGGCCTGGAGATGTGAGCTAGCTGTAGTTCCAGAAAGTCCAGCCTTGCTCTACGACAGAGGAGAAGGGGTTCTGGGATATCTCTTAAGTCCCCTAAACCACGATGCTCAAACCTCTCATGTAAAGTGGCGTGTTATTTGCCTATGGCTCACACATGGCCACTTGTATCATGTTTCAATTGCTTATACCTAATGGAATATTGGTACTACGTAAATAGTTACGTCACTATGTTTAGTGAATCATGACAAGGAAACATTCTGCGTGTTTTTTTTTTCCTCCTATTTTTGATCTGTTGTATGAATTTTGAGTGTGAGACCCACAGATATAGAGGGCCACCTATGACTCTATCGATGTCGCCTCCAAAAGGGTTTGAAAAGTAGTAAAGGAGATTGTAGATTCATTTATTCTGTCTGAATTTCATTGATGGCAGGTTAACAACCTTATTTCTGTCCTCCTGCCCTCCGTATGAGAGACTGGTTGCACGACTGAGTGGGAGGAAAAGAGGATGACCGTGGCTTCAGAATGTGGTTTGACTTCCGGTACCATTGGTCTGCTTATGGGAGTTGTGCCCTGAGCTCACGGAGCCTCTGGTCCTTCCTCTGTAATGAGATGCACTGCAGCTCAGATTTTCCAAGAATAGAGATGACATAGATGAAGTGTTAGGCACATTGGAGCCGGCATATTTTCTTCCTCTGCCAGATACCTGCTGTAGGTAAATGGATTCTCATAAACATATTTATGAAAATAAAGGCCCAAGAAATTTTTGCTTTGGTATGCATTGTCAAATTCTATGTTTATAAAAACAGGTGATAGCCTAGCAGGTAGTGAATATTTTAGGTGATGTCTGAGTCCTGGAACCATAACAGAACAGGCTGACTCTCACTCTTGCACTGTCTCTTAAATTGACTTGGCAATAATTGGTGACTTGTGCAGCTAAAAATAGGAAGGTAAGAGCTAAGTCACTGGTGATGTCTTTGAGTCCTTGTGACTTTTTTTAATTTTTTGACTTGACGTTGCATAACAACCTTTGTTAGCAATACTGATGATTGCAGAGATGGTACATGATCTGGAAGTAGTGTGTGAGAAGTTGTCAGAGCCTAGGGCCGGGGGTATAATTCAGTGGTTCCAGTGCCTGCATTGCAATTGCAAGGGCCCAGGTTCTGTCCCTGGTAACCACATACAACAATGCTGGGTGTGGAGACTCACACCCACCAGCAATCAGTAGCACATACACAGAACCGGGTGTGGTGGCTCACGCCTGTAATCCCAGCAGTAGAGAGGCAGAGGGTGTGGTGGCTCATTCCTGTAATCCCAGCAGTAAGGAGGCAGGGACGGGAGGATTGCTGTGAATTCAAGGCTGAGCATAGGGCCAGTTTGAACTACAAAAGCAAGAACCTGTCTCAAAAAAAAAAAAATCCTATTTAAAAGTAAAAATGATTAAACTCAATGACTTACTTTTTTGTTGGCAAGCTATTACAAAAAAATCTGTAATGGATGTGGAAAAAAAGGAAGGTCCACAGATGTTATGGTGATAGGTCTTCATCAGATGGAAACATCAGTCATCCCCTAGAAGGAGATGGCACTTTCCCTGTGAGAAAGTTATGACTCAGAGAGGTTAAGAACTTTCCCATGACCACCCCATCAGGTAGTAGCAGAGGCAAAAGAGAGCCCAGGACTGCCTGACCCTGAAGGCTGTGGTCTTTGCCCAATGCCACGTTGCCTAGACTTTCACATGGTGATAACACACAGTATTGAAACAAGGGGTGTACAGAACATCTCTACTTTTAGTACAAAACATGATTCATTTTCTTTGCATTGTCTTCGGTGATGGCTTCCCAGACCGGGTCATTATCCCAGCATTGGCCAAAGCTTGAGCTAGCAGCTGGCGATTGACTCCCAGTTGTGCCAAGCATCACACAGGAAATGTGAAGGCCTGGTGATGGAAGCCCATAAGATATTCTGTTCCCGGGTCCAGGCAATGGATCTACTTGGAGATTTGTGAAGCAAACAAATTCCTCTCCTGGCTTCCATGAGAAACTGTAATAAGGGAGAAAGAGTTTCTCAGAATGAGTAGCCTAGGATTTCCATTTTGTATGGGAGCATACTTGATGTTTCAGGAATATCAAGTTAGATGTGGCCCTGTGTGTCTCGAGTCCCAGCAGCTCTGAGGCTAAGGCAGGAGCGTAGCTTGAGCTCATGAGTTTGAGACAGTGTAGCCAACAGAGCAAGACCCTACTTTAAAACAGAAGAAACTGGTTGTGGTGGCTCACTCCTGTTATCCCAGCATCCAGGAGGCTGAGGCAGGACATGGCTGGGTCCAAGGCAGCGTGGGCTACACAGTGAGTATAAGACCAGCTGGAATTACACAGTGAGACTCTTTCTCTAAAAACAAACCAAACCAACCAAAATAATCCTCAAAAGTGAAGAGGAAGAGTAGGAGGAGGAGAAGAAAGAGAGAAACGGGAGGGGCGGGGGAGGAAAGAAGAAGAAGGAATAGGAGAAGAAGAAGAAAAAGGAAAGAGAGGAATAGAGAGGAAAAGGAGGAAGCAGCAGACAGGCGGAGAGTGTATATACCTGTCAAAGTAACTGAAGCTATTTCCAATCAAAACAACCGAGAATATACAAAGATGTATTAACAAAATTAAACTCTGGGACGTTTTATTATCTTATGATGACTTGAAATGAATGGACCTTTGGGGCTTTTTGGATCCCAAGCATCTTTAAGACTCATAAGATAGGGGCCCAGGGATATAGCTCAGTGGTTCCGGTGCCTGTCATGCAAGCGCAAGGGCCTGGGTTCGATCCCTGGTAACCACATAACAATACTGGGTGTGGAGACTCACCCCAGCAGCAACCAGTACCACATCTCACAGTACCGGGCATGGTGGCTCATGCCTGTAATCCCAGCACTCGGGAGGCAGAGGCAGGAGGATTGCTATGATGTGAGTTTGAAGCTCAGGGCCAGCCTGAACTACAAAGCGAGACCCTGTCTCAAAAAAAAAAAAAAAAAAAAGACTCATGAGATAGCACCGCAGGAGCACACGCAGACATAATCTTACATTGCATTTCAGATGATCGGTGGATGTCCTAGAGCCGGGGCCACACACAGCCCTGCTTTGAAAGTCTCCCTCTAACCTCCTTCCAGACAGTATAGCCATGGTTTTGTTTTATTTTATTTCCCACTAACCCTTTGCCCAGAGTGAGATAGAAAGACATTTTTTTGTCAGTAAACATTTTCTCAAATTAAAATATTTTATCAGTTTGCTGACTTGGAAATTGTTTACCTCCAAATTTGCCAGTGCTTCAATGATGATGGTAACTATTATTTAACAGATCTTTACGTAACACGTACCATACTGGGTTGGTTACAGTAGTGAGAGCAGTAACCCCCGAGTCTCAGCCCCGCGGTGCACGTCTCACTGCGCAGAAGTACGGTTCAGCGCCCAAGATCGCCCTGGAATAAAGGAACCGAACTTAAACCTGGGAAGTCTGTTAAGCACAGTAAGCAGTCTGGCTGAAATTCTCCAGTATCCTCTCTCTAGTTAGTGAATTTTCTTGATAAAAGTCTCCTTATTGCTTTCATTTTTATACTTAGGAAATCAGGGTGCTTCTCAGAACTGATGTAGTCATTTGCAGGAGAACTCGCCCTGCCTCCGTAAATCTATTGTTAAATTGATGGTGTGTCTCAAAGTTATTGGAGTCTTAGAATAAAAGAATTAGAGTAAGCCATGTTTGCATTTTTAAAAATACAGCTGTGTAGTTTTTGGAAATATCAAAGTAAATTACAACTTTAAAATGACACATATAAACGCAGTCCATATTAATTTATGGATGTATAAAAAAGTAAATTAAGACTATATTAACAGTTTATCAGAACACTGATACTGTTTAGATAATGATTTAAATGTTGGGGAGAATAAATTTTAATATTTTCTACAAAAAGCAAGAATAAAAAAATCCCAAAATCCTTAAAAAAATCCAAAAAATCCTTAAATCCAAAAAATCCCAAAAGCCTTAGAGTAATGTGGAAGGTCAGAGAAACTGAATTCTAATAGAGAAGTTGAAAGTAGATACATGTGTATGCATAATTAATGTGGGCTTCCTTGTAATTTCTTCTCTCTCTCTCTCTCTCTCTCTCTGTCTCTCTCTGTTTGTTTTTGAGACAGAGTCTTGCTTTGTATTTCAGGCTGATCTTGTGGTCTAGGCTGGACTCAGCTTACAATGATCTTCCTGCCTCAGCCTCCTGAGTGCTACCTTTTTTTTTTTTAGAAAGTAAGATTTAAATTCCTTGAAACTGAGAACGATGATCATAAAAATAACAACAAATTTAAACTTGCTCATGAGTCACTATGATTTGTGCGGAGACCTGTCGTATCTCTCCCTCTGTGACTCACTTTACCTGTTTTGCTTATGGCCCTTGCTTCTTGCTGATTAAATGCTTCTCTTCTCACTTTGTAGTAATGTTTCCTGTAGAGAAATCATACCTCAGGATTTCTGATAAGACAAAATGAACCTTTTCTAAAGTTGAAAAGTGCTGAAAGTCAGGATTTTTGCATTTCGGTGAGTTGTCTTTCTGTCATTTTTTTCTAACTGGTGTGGCAGTTGCCAGATCATTTACCTGCAGCTGTTAGGGGGAACACACGCACATACTGTACTGCTAACACCCATGGCCCTGGAGTGGACTGTAAGTTTGCTTTACTCTTTGGTGACTCCTGAGGGAGGTGACAGCTTGTCACTTCTACCTCCTCTCACACTTGGCTTGTCGCCCTAATGAGCCAAGCCTGCGAATGGTTTTCTCATTGTCGAGGGCTGTGAGTTTTTACATATGTATGAAATCTTTGTACAAAAACATTTTAAAGACTAGACCAGAGATTGTGTGATAGTACTTTGTAGAGATCAAGGAGAGTGTGATGCCTGTTGTGAGCCATTAAAGGACAACGTAGCTGTGGTTCAGAGAGAGCATTTTTCTGTTAGCTTGTCATTTAATAGCTTTGTGACCTCAAGGAAGTCACATAGCTTGTCTGGTCTCAGTTACTAAACGGGGTAGATGTCTCCCATCGTAACAGTCAGTGGGGCCCCAGGGGCTCCATTTTTATTTCTTGGCCTCTGTCTGACCAAGATGAGAGCAGCGGTTCTTCCCCACTGAAACGTGAACGCCCCTTGCAGAGTGCTTCGGTCTGACCTTGGGCAAGAAGAAGGTGGGCACCTAATGTGCGCTGCATTCTTTATGAGGGGTACCATACCTACCTTGGAAGCACCAGGGCCCGAGTTCAGTCCCTGGTGCACAGGGTGGGGTGGGAGGGTGTCTGATTAAATGAAGAATCTATCGTGTCAAAAGTGAAAAAGTGTATATCTCCAAATCAGTTTCTAGGAGGTTCAGTGGTTTGCTTGGCCATCAACATGTTCTGGGAGCCTGTCAGAGGCGAGCTTGACGGCAGCTGGTCCCTGTGTCTGCAGACATCCGCCAGGTGGTTTCCTCTCCTCTCAGAAAAAGCTCACTGTTGCATCTTGTCATCAGGGAGAGCTATTTCTTAGTCTCTAATTGGCATCAGTATTTGTTTTCCTCTGCCATTTCCAGTTTATCACAAATTTTCAAACAGCACCTGTTGAACCATGTGATGCTCTTGGCACACAACCCCCCCACCCCCCGCAGTTGACCTTGACATCTCCGTGAAGCTGACCTCTAAAGCCCCAGCTGTTCAGTCCAGTGTTCACTCGGCCATTGTGAGCCAGTGTGTTTTGTTTGCAGATAGATGCACATACATTTCGTGTTACTGTTTTCATACATCTGGAATTAGGTATTTCCTCCTCTTACAGACACACAGGCAAGTTCCTGAGTCTTCCCTGTGCCCGGGGAGCCCCACATCAAGCGGAGGTGGCACGTCCGCAGATGTGCAGTGAGTGAGTGCTCAGCAAGCGTGCGCTGCTGCCGCGTCACCTGGAGCTGCAGGCAGGAAGGGTTCCACCTGCAGTGCCTTTGAGACCTGACGGGGTCTTGATGGCTATAATGATAGAAATTAAGCAATAAACAGAGGCTGAAATATTCATGTATTGCTGAAGGTCCAAATAAGTTAGAGGACTCCCTTAGGCTGGGCCTGTCTTAGTCCCAGGTCTCTTGGAGGTTTTCTGTGTGAGGATCTGCCTCAGGCCACTGTGAAAGACAGAGATTCTCTAACTTGCACCTGCACCAGAATCCAGGGTACCTGTGCAGACACATCCAGTGCACACTGGGGTTACGCCTCGTGGACTTCAGTCACCAGAACTCGCCTGCCCCCTGGCTGGGTTCTGGGCTTGGTCTGTGGTAGATCAGGCAGAGGGAAGTCGGGGCATCTCTTCTTCCCTCTCTTCACTCAGTGTTGGTGGGGACCGTGGCTGTTGCAGTAGCTCCCCCTGAACTGTCCCTTCTTGAGTGCTCTGGCTCACCCTGGCCTCTGGTGGAGCTGGGTTTCCTCGCTTTCCTTTCCTCCAGCCCCTATCACCAGTCCCCATGGTTTAACATGTCCCTGGAGGTGCCTGAACATTGCCTGGGCGGGATCTTTTCTGAGAGGTCTCTTGGCTGATGGGAGAGCCTGTAGGACAGAGGTGGAAAGCAGGACCTTGGGAATGAGCAAGGTGTGCCATACGCATGACTGGGGTGGGCTTTAGTTGTGGAGGAAGCAAGGTAGCAGCCCTGGCCTGGGGTGTGGTGGAGGATGGAGAGAGAGGCCAAGGCCGGACTTCTGAAGTGAGGCTGGGTGTCACAGGACCTTGGGTGGTCCAGAGGTTCCCGAATCAGAATGGAGCCCAGGTGCCATGCCCAGGGCCTTTGTGTACATCAGTTTGTACCCCTGGAGGTCAGAATCGAGGCAGGGGTTAGATGAAGGGTTTGCATTCCTCTGTGTTGCCTGCCATTTTCTTTTTCTCCCGACACCTTAGCATTGTCAACTGTACACAGGAGCTCTGAAACCTGGATACAGTGCTTTGATCTCGCTAAATTTTGTCACAGTATATTGAACATGTTCTGAATTGCCTGCCAAAACTACATCCACAAGGTAACAAATGGTTGAATAGAATAATTATACCTTCGGTTCCTTTACCTATGGGTTGTAGCAATGGGCGTGTCTACAAGACAAAAATATTTCTCATTTGGTGCTCAGCCAAATCCTCTCTTACACCAGCCTCACTAGGAAGCAGGATCACAATTACCAATTCTGCATGTCTGTCAGTTCTTTTATATTGAAATATCATGCCAAGTTGGAAACCCCTTCTCAGCTTTTCAAATAATATTAAGATAGTAAAGATTGGATACCAACATCTGAATACTTCATCGTCATCATAAAAAATGAAAAATGTGAAGGCAAAGTAAAGCCTTATCCTTGAATTCTCTGTGTAATAATTTTTTTTTTTTTAAGGTTTTTTTTGAGACAGGGTCTCGCTTTGTAGTTCAGACTGGCCCTGAGCTCAGCCTCCAACTCACATCACAGCACTCCTCCTGCCTCTGCCTCCCGAGTGCTGGGATTACAGGCGTGAGCCACCACGCCCGGCACTGTGGTCTGTGGTACTGGTTGCTGCTGGGCGTGAGTCTCCACGCCCAGTATGGTATGTGGTTACCAGGGATCGAACCCAGGCCCTTGCGCTTGCAAGACAGGCGCCGGAACCACTGAGCTAACTCCCCGGCCCTGTAATAATTTTTTTTAAAAAAAATTCTCAGTGAGGAAATATTATCTCTGAAAATGTTTGGTTTCATTTCTCTAGGTTTTTGTACATTTATGTCAAAGAAGCATGGATGCATGAGGGAGTCCAGCGTGTATTTTAATACGTTTGAGGCAAACGACCATGGCTATCTTAGTCACTCAGTGTGCCACAGGTTTTGGACATGAGAATCCTTTCCTTTTCCTCTGCTTCCTATTCTTTCTGGCCATTTCTTCATAAAGTTTGCTTGCCAGGTGCCCAGAAAAACAAGTTATTGGAAGCACGAAGAAGGGCTCAATTCTGCCAAGATGGGACTGGAACTTTTCTAGATGAAGTCTCCTCATCGGTGGCCAGGGAAGCATTGTCTGCTAGTGGCAGAGACCAGAGGAAGGAGGAGAGAGCCGCAGTGCGAATGAGCCAGGGAGGAGGAGTCCATCTCCTGGCCAACGGAGAGGAGCTCACCATGGAGGAGGGCGGCGGTCCCTCGGGCTTCCTTTTTCATTCCCGACCTCCTGCCAATCTACCTTGTTTTCATCTCTATTCTAGAGTGAAACTTCTCCCTATCCCCTTGGGCAGGAAAGGAGCCCTTGCTGTTGGGAGACCCAGGTCTACTTTCTCTGCTTAGCTTTTCTCTTAGTGTTTAAAGATTCACCTCCTTACTCACTTCCCTTGGATGAGCTATCCACCAATTTGGCTTCGGTCTCCTTTGGCTTTGCCATTCCTGTTTTCCTGTTCACCTCCCTCAACCTTTCTCCCTGGAGGCCTTTCTCAGCACCGTGCGGCCGTTTCCCCAGCACTCTGCTCTGAACCAGCTCATCCTGTTGTTCACACTCTGTGTCTCGCTGCACGGTGCTCCTGTCTCGTCACCCTCACTCCCGTCGTGCAGCTGACC
Organism: Petromus typicus; assembly: GCA_004026965.1. NCBI lineage: Eukaryota > Metazoa > Chordata > Mammalia > Rodentia > Petromuridae > Petromus > Petromus typicus. The sequence continues at coordinate 154,453 of PVIR01000565.1, forward strand.
TGGCCCCAACTGAGCACTGTTTCACCTGTGAAAGGGTGCCCGGTGCCCGTCCCAGGAGTTTGAGTGCTGGACGCTCACTTCTGTATGTTAGGACTCAGAGAAGCCATCGGTCAACCCAACCTCTCTCAAGTGTTTCCTAAGTTCTCAAATCTCCAGCCCCAGAAAGAGAAGAGGACAGTGGCAATGGCAGGGGCTGAGGAACCATTGCCTCATTGCGGCGCATGAGGGCTGGCGAGTTTGGAGGGTATTGACTGTTGATTATCATTGTATTTTCAAACCTATTTGCTTTAAATTAAGACCTCCTTGAAAGAAAGATACATACAAGAAGATATTGCTTCAGTGAAGAATTAAGATGATGAAATGTAAAACCAGTTTCATTTCTTAATGACTGTAGTAAATGTAGGAGCTTCTATTTAAGCAGTTAGCTTTGGGAATAGTCAACTAAATCTAAGACAAGGTGAAGCAGATGAATGATTTTGTTAGTTGTCTCTTTCCCGGGAGGCAGCATCCTGCGATGTCGCATCTGTCTCCGTCGTCTCACACTGTCACCAATGCCCTCACCTTCTTCCGCCTCCTGGTGTCTTTTCTCTCATCCTAGCTCTGTGTTGGCACCTACTGCATGTCTGCTGTGTCCATCGGGATAGTGCAGTTAGCAACGACAGTAACAAAAACGCCCAAATCTTGATAGATCAGCCCGACAAAAGTTGGTGTCTTTTTCTTTTCTTACAAAAAGAACATTTTGTGTCTGGAGCTCTGCAGGTGGCTGTCCTCCTTTAAGCTGTGCTTCTCGTAACATTTCCTTGTCAACATCTTCTTCCACAGGGGCTGTATGTAGCGTGTGGAGAAAGACTGAGTAGCCGCACACGGGCTGTTACGTGCTCAACCTGAAGTGATTTTTGCTCAGATTTCACTGACTCAACCAAGTTACTCACTGAAGGCACTAGGAATGTCATCTTGAGAGCACTGAAGGAAAAGAAAAGCACTAGAGTGATAATGTCTACCTCCGGCATGAGAAGCTGAGAATTCAAAACTGAGTAAAGAGCTGGTTCTCAGGGATTCAAGTCCAATGGAGGAAATAAACCTGCTGACAGTTACAAGTTAGTTTCTCAAAGCTCTGCTAACTATAAAATACCTGAGATAACATCTATGATAGAACTGAAAATATCTCAGGAGTAGAAAGACACAGAGTCTGTCCCCCTGTGTGTGAGGTGGGAAGGACACTGCAGTTTGGAGGTGACATTAGAGGTGAGCTTGGTCTCTTTACTGGGGTGGGGTCCATGCTAGCTTGGGAAGTGTGGGATCTGACTGGTTGTATGCAGTGCATAACATCTAAATTAATAATCTGCTCTGAGAAACAGGCTTACCTGCTCTCAGAGTCTCAGAAAAGAAATGAAAGCAGTCTGTCAGCAGCAGAACAGATCTGCTAGTTTAAATGAAATGCAGTGCTCAAGTATCACTTTAATGAAGACTTGCTAAAAATACTGAGCAATTATGCTGCTGACAGTTCTTGGATCTCAAAAATTAGATTTGCCATTACTGTACGTAAAGAACAAAGCCAACTGTAAACTAACAACCAGAGTTTGCTCTTAGACAACACAGTTTACACGTACAGTACTTTGTCTTGCCTGGAGATTCTGATGTATTTGATTTTGTGTATAAATGTGAGCAGTGTCTTAGCATTGTGAGGCAGGTGCTTCCTAAGTAAGGAAGGCAATATTCCTGAGACCAGACAAAGCCACACCCTGTCCTCTTCACCCCCGGGGTCTCACTGGCCTTCTGGCTCATCGTGCTAGGCACGCTTTCCCTTGGGGGTCTTGGCACTTGCTTCTTAGAATGAACCCCTCCTCCATGCACCCACTAACCTGCCACAGGTCTGTGTCTCGAGGCTGCCCTTCTGGTCAGGTCCCTCAGCCACCCTCCTGCAGACTGCAACACCTACCTCCTCCTCACATTTTATTCCTCTGCCACCTTCACACATAAAAAATTGATAGATAGCTTATGTTTTTTGGATCATTCTTCCCTTAGTAGTATATAACCTGTTAGTATGCCACCAGAATATTCTTTATATTTCTTTATAATTTAGTGACTTTTATAAGTAAGTAAATTTTTCTTAATAGAAATACATTACATGGCCCTTCCTGTTCCTTACATTAGCATTTGGAAACCACATTATGCGATGGGTTTGTGGTTTTTTTCTAGATAATGTAAAAGTACGACTGCATGTGCACGTGATGTTACACTTGTGAGGTGGCTGTCACGGCCAACAGAAACATTTCTCCGGAGAGATTAGTCCAAGTGGATGGTGTACAGAACCAAGAGAGGAGAGGTGAAGGCGGGAAGCCATACGGGGATGGGGTCCTCGTGGCAGGGGCCAGGCTGGTTCTGAGACGGAAGCACTGGGAAAAGGGCTTTGGCAAGTGGGTAAGATTTAGGATTTAGGATTTAGACAAAAGGCTGTCTTAATTCTGCTCCAGTGGTGGTGAAACTGTGGCACTCATGCCACAGTGAGCTGTTTATTATCACGGAAACTTCTAAAAGTGTCACCATCTTTGTTCTATACAGAAATTTTCCTAGATTTCCAACACCCTTACTTAGGAAATTCTGAGCAAGAGTGTATATGTGTGTTTATTTCTGTGAAAAATCATCTTGGTTATGTAAGTTACCATCTATAAGAAGAAGAAGAATGAGAAAGGAAATGCTTTTAAAATTAAAGTGACATTTTAAAATTTCAGTTTTTGGCTCAAGGACAGTGAACCAGACAGCACTGGGTACCCATTCTGGTGTCCCACACCCAGCTAATGGTGCCTTTGTGGCCAACAGGCAGATAGAAATACATACTCCCTGCCTTGTCCTCAGACCACCTCTCCCCAGTGCCAGATCTCCTGGTCACCCCTTCCGGCCGGATAAGCACAGTGCCAGCTGCCATCAAGGCCAGCTTTGGTGAGGTGGAAGAAGATAAGGTGGAAGACAGCCCAAGTGGGGAGGGAGACAGCTGGCCGGGTATAAAGAAGGTGTTTATTCCTTTTACCCACTTCTGCCTTTCCTACTTCTTAAATTTTTATATGTGTGAAGGCCAGGGAATTCTTGCTTAAAGGTAGTTATATCTGCTTTTCACGGGAGGTTCTAGTGGGACGCTGTGACCTTCTGCGCCTGAATTCACAAAGTACTGACCCCTCCCCGCTTCTTTGAAACAGAGAAGCAGATACTTTTTCTTCCGCTGCTCATAAGTTTCATAACAGCTCTTGGCTCTCAACAAGTGAAGTGAGGACTTGGCTCGTTTATAGGACACCCCTGCCCCTACCCACCCTACCCTACCCTACACCCACATGCCTCTCTTGTAGGTCCTCAGACCTGTTCCTGGGCTGGGTGCGAGTGAAGGTCTTGTGGTCACCTCCTGTCTTCTGGTTTGGAGTTAGGATGAGTCTGTCAGGGGCTTTGATTACAAACAAGAGACGCCAGCTCTGAATGTGAGGAAAAGTTGGTCAGCTTGCAGAATAATTGGAAGGCTGAAGATTTCGCCATTCAAGTAGACAGGAACCAAGGACGTTCTTAGTGGAGAAGCTGCAGGTGGAGTTCTGAGGGAGAAAGCAGGAATGAGTTCACCGTGCTTTCTCTGCCGCCCACCAGCTGAATGACTATAGGGAAGTGACTCAACCTCCCCAGCTTCTGAAGGTAGTCACAAATCACACATGCATTATTGTTTATAAGAAGCACTCAGATGAGTGAACAGCAAAGAATAAGCCTAAGTGTTTAGTCAGTACCTATTGCTAGTTAAGCTTGTGTGGATGCAGACAGTTCCTACATTGTTATGATGGTTTGACAAAAGATATTTTTGATTTTTAATCATGTAAAAGTGAAGCGCACTGAGCAGAAATCATACTTCAAATGTTTGCATATTGATGATTTTACCAGGCCAGTGATGTGGCTCCAAAAATTCTTGCTCTGTCAAGCAGGAGCATCACAGTCCCCAGGTAGCTATGAGCTCACCAGGGGGACAAATAATACTGTACAATGTGCTGTGTGGCTGAGCTACGATGTTCAGTTGCTTAGACGTCAGCTTCAGTTGATATGACAAAGTCCCCGAGAATAACAACTTATTAGAAGAAAGTTTATTTTGACTCACAATGTCAGAGGTTTCAGTCCGTGATTGGCTGGCTCCATTGCTTTTAGGCCTGTGGCCAGTCCAAAACCTCCTCAAGGAAGGGCATGGTGGAGGGGAGCTTCTTACCACATGGCAGCTAGGAAGCAAAAGAGAGTGAGAGAGCTGAAGAAAAGAGGCCAGGGAGCAGAGACAGCCCTTCAGGGCTGTCCCTAGTGTCCGTACCCTTCAAGTAAGGCCCGGACTATTTCCACTACTTTCCAGTAATGCTATCGAATCACACATGAACCCATTGATGAAGTTAGATCCCTCATGATACAGCCACTCCCCCAAAAGCCCGTGCTCTGAACACGTGAGACTTTGGGGAACAGCTTAGGTCTAAACTGAGTTAGTCAGATTAAATGCATTTTGGATTTGTGATTATGTTTTCAGCTTTTGATGCATTCGTCACGTGGGAGGTAACCTCACTCTGAGCCGTGGGATAGCCTTGCATGTGGATGTTGTTAGATGCTGCAAAATGCCAGGTTTCTCTCTAGGTTGCCAGCTGACCCCCTGTCTTAGTTACTTTCTTGTTGCTAGGACAAAATATCGGAAGCTCACAAATCAGAGGAGGACAGATTTATTTTAGCTCATAGTTTGTAGAGGTTTCAGTCTGTAGTCAACTGGCTCCAAGGCTGGACAGCACGGCAGAGGAGTACAGAGGGGTACAGAAGAGGAGAAAAAGCCCCTGGCACGACAGGTGGAGGCAGCAATAGCAGCCTCCTTTTATTCTCTTCAGATTATAAGCCCATTGCTTGGTGCTTGGTGCACATCCAGGGTGGGCTTTTCCATTATCTGCATCCACAACTACATTAAACCAATCAGTGGGTTAATTTATTTACTACCCACTGTAATCCATATTCACACAGTCAGGATCCAGCCCTCCTTAAAGTCCCACCTACGAGCACACAAGGCTTTGGGGGAGCCCTAACACCTTCCACACCACTTCTTTCCTGTTACACCCACTTTCCCGTTGGCACAAATTGCCAGTCTTTGTTCGAACACTTTCAGTTTTTCTTACCTCAGTTCTGAAGCGTTATTGACACAGGCGGACGCAGAGATCTTAGTCTCTGCATTTTGAACTCTAGCATTCCTCTGCTGTATAAACAGATAGTGCAGTCAATTATTTTCTGCCGCCTTATTTCGTTTTAAAAGATTTTTAATACTCTGCTTATATGATTATTATTACCAATCACAAAACAATCTTTCCTCCTGTTATTTATAAGAAATAGCCAAAAGGGAAACTCTTGTAAAAGGTAAATCATCTTAGCTATATATGAAAATTTGACAGTTTTTAGAAAGCCTTTTAAAAATTGCAGCATTAATATTTTGAAATTAAAAGACTATGAGATTTCTGCAGTGCATATTCTTTTCATTCAACTTGGTTCAAAGAAAATTACATCTATACATTCTTTGAAATAATCTGTCCTTTAGGATGAGATTGGTAAGAGTGTTGGCCATTCTGCCAAAGAAAGAATACAATCTCTGTGTGGAGAAGATCTAGTCTGAAACAATCAGTGACTAGTGTGTGTTGCATGCACTAAATTGACATTTTGAGTTTGAAGGTTGATTAGTCAGTCTCTCTTCCTCCCTCCCAAACACACCAGCCTACACACATAATATCTGATTATACAGCCATGCAAATCAGCCTTATTTTAAATATAAGTTATTAAACATTTATGTATTGACCATTTTGCAGGGAAGGCACCAGAACCACTGAGCTAAATCCCCTGCTGGATTGACTATTTTGAAGATTGAAAGTAGCTTTAAAATGTAGAAGATTTTTAAGGATCACTTAATATGAAAATTATAGTATCATTACAATGAAAATGTGAACACTTAATATGAATACATATATCTGTTGCACAACTCAGTGGGCTCTGCGTTTATTTCAGCTGGAAGGCATGATAAGAGGATACTTAAAACATTTTGTCTGAGCTATGTAGCATGTTTGTGTGACCTGAGTCACATATAAACTATGCCCCTTACTGTGGCGGGCAGTTAAAGAGATATTTGAGAAGCAGTGATTTCAGAAAACAGCCCCAGGTCTTCCGCTGGATCTGTGCACACCTTGCAGCCGGCTGCTCTCTCAGGCATAGAAAAGCGTGAGAAAGCCAGAGGGATGGTGGTTAGAGCCTGAATGTATCACCTGCTGGTTAATAGGACTGTGACTGTGCAGAAGTGTTTGTTGTCCTTCTTGAGAGACATAGGACTTACGTGAGGGTTATGTGAAAGGAACTGCCTGCAGTGAGTCATAGAATTAACTTCTAATTGGAGTGCTTTCTAAAACAAGTTCCTCCATGTGTGGCAGGTCTCCGCAGTAAGAAGAAATGACTATTGAAAACCTTTTATTATTACTGAATATCTACTTTAGAAATGTGGGTGAAGGTGGAAGGAGAAAGTGCTTTTCCAGGAAAAAGAAAGTTTTGTTCTCTGAAGTTGGAGCAGTCTTCATTTTTACCTCCATATTTAAGGCTCTACTTATGATGATCCCTCCAAGTACATATTTCTAGGCAAAAAACAAGGGGGACACCATTGTGCTAATTAGCCGCAGGAGCTTCATTTGTTCACCACTGTCTATCTCACATGACTGTTTAAACTTTCACAGAAGCGAAGCAGGTTTGACAGGGCACTGAATCTGCCTGGCACGAGGCACAGCACTCCACAGACCGAGTTAGGGAGGTGCACACGGAGAGCTGTCAGCGTGGAGCTTTTCCGTTGACGTTTATTTATGTTCATTTGGTTTTGGAGATTACCATTTGCAAGTAAATCCAACACTTCAGAATCCATCAAATGTTTTCACTTATGGTAAAATACACATAAAATTTACCATCTTAAAAGTTTTTCTGAGTTCAGTTCAATAGCATTAAGTACATTTACATTATCGTATAACTTATCTCCTGAATCATATGTGACTTTTTTTTTTTTTTTTTTGAGACAGAGCCTTGCTTTGTAGTTCAGGCTGGCCCTGAGCTCACTATAACCCAGGCGAGCCTGGAACTCACAGCAATCCTCCTGCCTCTGCTTCTCGAGTGCCAGGTTACAGGTATGAGTCACCACACCTGGCATTGTGGTATTAGTACTGATTGCTGGTGGGCATGAGTCTCCACACCCAGCATTGTTGTCTGTGGTTACCAGGATCAATGCCAGGCCCTTGTGCTTGCTCAGGAACACAGGCTCGGGAACCACTAAGCTTGATCCCCAGCCCTGTCTCTCTTTTTTAAAATCATGTCTGGTTTTAAAGCCAGAATGGTATATATGGCTTTATTATAATATATCCCTAGGATTTCAATAGCAGGTTAGTGTCCTAAAATTTCCCATTACTTTCCACAGCTGTCTGTTCTCTAATTCATGACTTTTAACAGATGTAATAGGAAGAAATCTGTGTTACATGCTCACTGATGTCTTCTTTCTGGGTGTTTCTCTTCTTTCTTAAAACTTCTTGGGCAACTGAGAACTTCCTGTACTTGTTTTCATTTCAAGTAACATACATAATATCAAACTCAAGAGGGTGTAGAAATAACAAGTATCTTCCAGCATGCCCTGGAGAAGGGCATATCTCTTAGAAAAAAGGAAAAAGGTTCAGTTATTCAGCTTCACGCACCATCTATGGGTTCTTAAATGCCTTCAAGTTTAGTTTAGGAACTACTCTGAAAGCAGCTGTCTCGGTGATTCAATCTTCCTTCAGTGAAAGACTGGTGTGGAAAGATAATGAATTGCATTTTTACTTCAGCATTCCGTCCTCTTGTGGGCCACAGCTCTGTCCTTCTCTGCATGTTAATGCCTGAAGACTGACTTTTCTGTATCAAACCACAAAGTTGGCATTGGTGACACAGGGAGGAATGTGATAGACGATATAGGGCTTTGGGTTGGGAAGTAAACTTAAAACTATGCTTCTGGCTCCAAAGAAGGTGGTATCCTATTTGTAACTGTCACAGTTAATAAAAAAAAAAAGAAGAAGAAAATGGAAGTACAGTTCATATAGCCAAGAGTGAGCAGCAAATGGGCCTGTACTGCAGAGCAACATTGAGCATCTACCTTCAGGTGTATTCAGAATAGCTGGCGTATCACAATCCGTGACTAATAGACAAACTTAATTAAATTCACATGCGAGGAACCAAAAAAGTCAAATTGTTGATAACAGTTGTAGGGTACTGGCTTTCTGAGTTGTTTTCTTTCCTTGTGAGATCTGACTGTTCCCAGTTCAGTGGCAGAAGAAAGTGACGCTAACCACTTGAGAGAAATTGGCCACAAAGCGGAAACCCAGAACACTGAGGCTATTAGCACAGGAACTTCATGTCCTCTGCCCATGGAGAGCCACTCAGACATGACAGTGCTGTCCCTGTCTTCTTTCTGCTGTTGAAGTTTTCCCCACTGTGGCCTCTGACCCCACTCCCTCCCTTTCACACACACTCCTCCTTCTCTTCTTCCTCTTCCTCCTCCTCTTCCTCCTCCTCCCCTTCCTCCTCCTCCTCTTCCTCTTCCTCCCTTTCCTCCTCCTCATCCTTTTCCCCCTCCTCCTGTATCCAAGGTCAGGTCTGCTCAGGGCAGGTGGAAGAGCCGCTGGACTTCACTGAGCAGAAGGGGGAAGGAATCGGCACATTCTTCCAGCATCCTAATCCTTGTCCTTTTGCCTCTTCTCTGCACAGAGAGGTGCATGTCCTTGTCCTCTCCTGTAAATACACTCAGATTAGAGCTCACTTAAGTTGGGACTTCTTCTTAACTGTAGACCTGTTCCTCATCTTTTATGTGCAGTTTAAAGAACCACCATTTTGCTTGTGAACTTGGCTTCACTGGGTAGGTGAGAAGGTGGTGGGAATGGAGATTTTACCTTGCATTATAGGTTTTTATTCCTGGCTGTACAGGTAATATATTTACTGTCAGATATTTGTAAGAAAAGAAGAAAAAAAAAAAACAATCAGTAATCTGTCACAGGAAACCTGATTAGCATTTTGCTGTATTCTTTTCTGTTTTAAGGTACAGTATTTTATACTGTCTTTACTTTTATTTTTCATTTTCATCAAAATATATCCACAGCTATAAACTCTTTAACATATTTGTGATAACTGCATAATATTCTCTGGTGTTCCTAGACTAGGAAGGGAGGGGAAATGGGTGTCAGGGGCAGAAAAGGAGTGTAATGCTTCGGAATAGCCTGGTGGTAAAGCCCGTTGAAGTAGCTCACGTGCCTGAGCCAGAGGTCTCTTCCTCTACAGCTCTTCCACACTGTGCTGGCTGATTCCACTCCTCTGCTCTTGGAATGTGGGTGACTTTATTCACTTCAGATCTTCCATCTGGGGACAGAAGACCCATCAGTGTTAACATTCTAAAACATTAGATTTACTCTCACTGAGCTGAATAATGTCAGAAAAGAAATTTATTGCTAGCTAGTTTTATACAAACAGAAACCAAGAGTACCTTTGTAGACAATCAGCATGACATTTGATTACAAGTAAAAAAACTCATTTCTAAAAATGGAACCCTTATCAAGTATCTCTCACAGTAATTATGCTTCCAGAGGAGCGAACACAAAATATAGTTGATTTAAAATTGTATACCAAATTACAAACACATTGAGATCAGATTGTATCTTTGCCCTTGGAGGCAAAATATATCCAGAAAGAGTGAACTGGAGGATTAGATAGCTCCAGTGTTGGTCCCTGTCCCCATGGCTCCGCTTGGCCATAGAAGATCCTGTTTGGGGATGGTTTTATATGACTTCCAACTGAGAAAATAGGAGACAATTTCACATCTAAACCTGATTAATATGCACATTGACTAGTCAGTGTGGGGTTTTTTTGTCTTTGTTTTTGAGACAGGGTCTTGCTTTGTAGTTCAGACCGGCCCTGAGCTCTTTATGTAGCCCAGCCGAGCCTCAAACTCACAGCAGTCCTCCTGCCTCTGCCTCTTGAGTGCTGGGATTATAGATGTGAGTTACCACACCCCGCACTGTGGTATGTGGTACTGATTGCTGGCAGACATGAGTCACCACACCCGAGATTGTTATATATAGTTACTGGGGATGGAATTTAGGACCTTGCGCTTGCAAGGCAGACGCTGGAAAAACTGAGCCAAATCCCCAGCCCAGGAAGAAAGTGTTTTGCAGTTGTCATACAGAGATCATTAAACACTGAGATGCCTTTTTAATTTACTGTTTTTGTTAACACCAGTAAATGTGGTGCAAGGTGATAATGGACACTTACCTAAATAAATAAATTTTACAGATTCCTTTGACGTGTTTGAGAAATGTGGAATGAAACAGTTTATTTACTGTAGGAACTCATTGACTCCTGTAATATGCTTATGTGCATTTTTCAGCCTGAAAGAGGGAGAATACAATAAACAACAACATCTTCAAAACTCACTTTCCACATATTATAATCCTTTTGAGGAAGATCTTTACGGATAGATGTAGAGGAGTTGTAACTTAGAGACATGTGAAGCAGGAACCAGGGCTTATTGTCTAGATGGGGTGGAGCAGAGCTCCTCAGACCGAGTGTGACGTGTGTCACCGAGGACCCTTGTTCAGTGTCTTCTTCTGGCTGGGCTGCGCCTGGGACTCTGCTGGCTCAGGAGCCCCGGTGAGGCTCATGCCCTCGGCCCCCACAGGACCCTTGCTGTACTGCATGTGACTGCTGATTCCTGCCCTCTGGAGATGAGCTGACTGAGCCAGAGGTTGGCGCTGTGTGTTGTTTGGCATTCATAGCATTCCAGGTGGCCCTGGGAGGCCCCAGTGAGCAGGAGGAGCATGCACTTGGGAGGTTCCAGAAAGCCGAGTCCCCTATACTGAGGTACAAGGGGTGACCAGAATATGTGTCTGTTTAAAGTTTTAAAATTACAGTGAAAAACACTTCGCCATTAATTCACCTCAAAATACTCCTTTCTTCAAACACACTTATCCCAACATTCTCACCCCATTGAAGCAGTTCTGAGAGTGCTCTTTTGTATGATATGAAATCTGATAAAAAATACAGTGAATGCTACTGCTGAGTGCCATCCAAGAGAAAGGCAGACTTGAAAAAGCCGTACTGTGCCTGCATCCATCTTGGTCACTGGATCTGGCATTGTGTGACAGCTGGCTTTCCGCCACGGCAAAATGGCCATGAAAGGTAAACATTTTGAATCTGTTCAGGATGTCAAGACAACCACAACAGCGAAACTAAGACATGAACGAGGCCTGCCAGATCTGCTTCCGAAAATCACAAGGATAGTAGAGCAAGTGCGTTCAGAAGAAAGAGGGCTATTTTAGGGGAGATTAATGGTGATGTGTCTTTATTGTAACATGTTGAAGGTTACACATTCAGCGTGTAGTTTAGTCATTCCTCATGTGCTGTGGAGGCAGGGACCCTGGAAAGCACTGTAGTCAACCTTTGTGCCGGAGGCGAGAGTCGGGGGAGGAGAAAACAGTTTGATAAAATATTCTTTGGTGACTTAAATAAAGGCTGCCTAGCCCGGCTGGGAGAGAGAACACGGTGAGCAGACAAGAAATTGGGTGGTTGGGTGTCAGCAGCCAGGAACGCTGTGCTGTGTCGTGAAGTTGGGAGGGTGAGACTACATGGATGATCTCCAACCTACTTATGTTACCAGTGTTAATCTTCAAATTATTTGTACTTTATGGTGGGTTCAACAGCAGTAAAAACCACACTGTGAATGGTCATCTATCTTGGGGCCAGCCTTTGTGTGGTCCAATCCTTTCTTGAGATGTGGGGTGGTTTCCATTCAGCCGGGAACTTGTGAGGGGAAACAGCTAACACTCCTCAGTGTGCTGTGCTGCTGAGCGAGGTCAGTGAATAGAGAGATGCATGAAGTCTACTCTGACTCTCGGTAATGAGTTTCCTGGGACATACACCCATTATAATTCAAGAAGTGTTGATAGTTAGGGCAAGAAAATCATCAGCATCAAAGCAAAACAATACTGATTAGCCCCTTCTCGTTACAGATAGGCTGGCTGGCTACACAAAAGGGAGCCTGCGCTGTGAAGATCACTGCAGTTTGGAATGTGATTTTAACAAGAAGAGAAGTGATAGGGTGTTGTAGCTGGAGGCATTAAAAGGAAATACAATAGGAAAGTTGAATGAAATTAGAATTACTGTGTTATGTAGTATTATTGTATTAGTATCACTGTAGTATTACTGTTCATATATATTAGCAAAGTAAAAAGAAGTGAAAGAGGCCAATGTGTCTATAAAGTAAACTTTTAAAGAACCTCAGATTTTAAAGAGATATATGTATAAGAGGAAGGAGGGTCTTGTGACCCAGGACAAAATTTCATAAGCCATCAGACTCAAGTGCCAACTACTCAGTGCTTGTGAAATAAGGACAACAAAGCTAATAATTTTATCTGTGGCCAGTGCCAAAAAGAAAATCATAGGCCCACTTCTTGTGGCAAAGAGTAGCATGTTAACCAGTGAGAGGCGCTGTTCTTATCTCTGTTGAAAGGATGATTTTTCTAAACTGGAATTACACAAGATAAGCAGAAATAGTATACTAACTGCCCTAGACGACCCCAATGGAGCTAGAAAATGACCATCTGTGTTGGTATTAAGTCTTTATAGGAGATCACAACACTGCTGGTAAAATTATTTGTAAAATTATGAAAAGTTTGTGTTATAACCCTGGAAATGCCTGAGTCATGAATTTTATAACTTGTATAGATGAAGTTGTAGACTGCTAAGTTTAATTTTGATCCTCTTGAATTCTAAACTGAATTATTAAGCGAAAGACTCAAGAGACCCCAGGACATACATTATCTATCCCAGAGAGAGTGAATTACAGGATTTCACTTGTCAGCATGCAGGTAAAAGTCATTTCTGTCGACATTGACTGTACCTACAGCCATAAACAATGATGATGGCTAGTTGTAACCATTGACAGAAGCTCATAGAAATTCTGTACCCAGAAGAGAAAGAGCCCTGATCCCAAGCACCTGTGAACAACTGAATAATTCCAAATTGGTTCTTCCAGACTTGCAAGTGTGACAAATGGGGCCTTACCCTCATGGATCACGTGGATGAATAAAGTAGTCCATGTCCAAACAATGCTTGATACGACTTACTTACGAAGGTGGCTAGTGGAAGGGTTTTCTTTCTCGTGCATCCCATTTTTCTTTCTAACCAGGAGGGCCATGGGTGACAGTCTTCTGTCTTGGTATGCAGAGAATTCTGAAAGTGTTCCACGGATCTGGCTTTGTGACAGGCACTCTGGTGTGTTCTGGTGAGATTATTGAAAAGTTACAGTCCTGTGCTTTGAACAGTTTATAGGCCAATAGTAGCAACCACATTCCTGTACATAGTAGTAGGAGAGTTTGCTGAGTGCCGTGTTGTAATGATGGCTAATATGCAATGTACACTCACCACCTCCCTACCAGGCCCTATTCTATATTCTTCACATAATTTTTAAGTCAGTGGTTCTAAAGGCATAGTTCCAGAACCCACAGAAGCAGCATCCTTTGAGAATTTGCTAGAAAGGCAGATACAGTTTTAGGCTTCACCCCAGACCCACTGAACCCCATACTTTTGAGTAACAACCTAGCAGTTGGTTCAGTGAGCTCTCCAAGAAGTCTTGATGCATGCTGCAGTTTGAGAATCACTCTTTTAAGTTGTTTATTCTTTAGCCATCTTATGTATAGATTTTATTTCACACATATAAAGAGATAGCAGTAGAGGCATAAAGAAATTAGACTGTTTGTCCTAGAACACGACTTTTAAGATGGTAGAGATGGGCTTTGAATCCAAGCAGTGTGAATGTAGAGCTCTACCCTTACCACCAGGCAAGGATGTGTCCCAGGAGAAACTGCAGTGCACAAAGGAAGGAACTGTAAGTTTGGAAGGTGAACAAAGCCAAAAAACATTTTTAAAAGAGAGCAAGAGGGGCCGGGGAGTTAGCTCAGTGGTTCCGGTGCCTGTCTTGTAAGCACAAGGGCCTGGGTTTGATTCCCCGGTAACCACATAACAATACTGGGTGTGGAGACCCACACCCAGCAGCAACCAGTACCACATACCACAGTGCCGGGCGTGGTGGCTCACGTCTGTAATCCCAGCACTCGGGAGGCAGAGGCAGGAGGATTGTGATGTGAGTTTGAGGCTGAGCTCAGGGCCAGCCTGAACCACAAAGCGAGACCCTG